>BTCW01000001.1:13012500-13302075 GCA_033239725.1 Echinochloa phyllopogon | reverse complement strand
TATTTGTGTGCATGTTTTCACGGACTGTTTCATCAAGCGTGGTTTGACGAAAATAAGTGTGACAGGTGGGGTCGTAGGAGGGGTAATGTTTCAATTACTGATGGGTATATCGGTCGTCGAAAATTTTAGATCTTTATAGTACAAATACATTACTCATTTTTTGTTTTGCAAACATAAAAGATATTGTTAATATATATTGTCTTCTGATCATAGTCAAGAAACAAACGAGCTACCTTTCATGAGGTCTATCGGCATATATATATACATGTCAATTTACTTTTAGGTCAAACGAAATATAGACTGTACTCTGCAACTTACATGACAATCTCATTACCTATTTTTCCTGTATTTTTGCTCCGTCCATCAACCACACATATTGTGTGTTCATATCTCTTCTATGATAGAACAATGAGGCATTACAAGTTTTTTTGTTGCAAATGCAGAATATCTAAGATAAAGGAATGCGGCTAATTGCTGATAGTTACCACGGACCAAAGAAATTGAACATAACCAGGTATAGTCAAATTTTCGGAATACATAGATCGTGGAATGAGTAAATCTTAACATGTGCTGAGTGTTATTTTTGTTTACATGAATTTTGTGTATTCAGTAGAAGCAGAATTTGACACCTAAATGTCCTGTGTGCTAAACTTTCTAGGTGTGTTAAGTTGACAGATGATGGACTCAAAAAAGTGCTTCAGAAATGTTCTTTGCTTGAAAGCTTGAACCTTTATGCCCTTTTGAGGTAAAATTGAAGAAATATAGTATCATAGCACATCAGCACATGCATCTAGCAGTGAGTAGGGTGTCTAACAAGTAACAACTTACCTCACATCATGGATTGTTAAGTAATCTTATATTTCTAGATCTATGTGGTGCTCAGGTAACTGTTATCATATTTACATCGAACTGTCAAGTCATTTGTTTGTTCATATTCTACTAATACGGGATTTCCAGAACCTATCTGGTAATGGTCTTGTATCCATATCAAGATGTGGACGTCTAAGATATCTCAGTTTGGCTTGGTAAATCAAGAACAGACTTACCTCTCTTTTTCCATTAGTCAAGTAGTGAGATTCTGTTTATCGAATTCTGATCACTTTCTGACACGTGTGTACGTGTTACTGATGCTGGCGTTGTAGCTATTGCAGAAGGGTGCCGCATGTTAGTATTGTCTTAAGTATACTGCATTTGTCGTGTGCTATTCTTACAGCCAGGCTCTGTTTGGTATCTATGCAGTTTGTTTGGAATAATTGGGATAACTGATGCCTGCCTGGAAGAAATTATCAAAATCTTGCCCGCACAGCCTCACAACACTTGATGTAAACGGCTGCATCGGTATTAAGGTAAGGACTTAGATTTGAGAATTCTCTGTAATTACACTTTTGCTTTAACAATTTCTGCTTGATTGTATTGATTACAACCCATGCTTCCCGTGATGCTATTTGACGATGTTTGTGTATGTAGTTTTGGGTTCTGAAGAATTTTTTTTCATTTTTGTACTTGGGTATGTTTGACAGAGGAGGAGCCGGGATGACCTACTTAAGCTGTTCCCTTTGCTGAGTTGCTTCAAGGTGCACAGCTAGCAGCCTCTCCAGATTCTCGCCGGTTTGCTCGGTTAGGCATAGGCGCAGAACATGTCAGTGAAAGTTGTTGCTCGCAAGAATGGGAAAAATTTTCAGACATCTTTGACGACTAATTAAAAATATCAAATAAAGTTAGTTTACAAAACAATCTTCACAACCTTGGGTTAATTCGCGAGACCTATCTAATGAGGCATTTGACCGCATGATTATAGAAGGTAGTTACTGTAACATTATAAATTATAGATTAATTAGGCTTATTAGATTCGTCGCGTAAAGTTACACTCATCTTTAAAAATATTTTACAAATAGACTTCATTTAATACTTCATGCATGCGAGATTCCATTGGGAAAAAAAATTTCACCTTTACACAGAAACACGTCCCAAGAAAAAATTTTCATGGCAGTTTTGGCATGGGCTAAAGGCGCGGGCCACGCTGCGATAAAAAGAAGAAATGATCCAGCCCACGTGCGTGCCAGGGCACTCGCGCTTGAGCGTGTGGGAAAGGCCTGTATATGCTGATGACCGAGAGTTGACCTTATTTTTACCTCCTGCAAATCATGCAAGTATGTCTTGCGACAAATATAAGTTGGAATCCTTAGACCTGATCAATTTCCGTGTCTAGTTAAAAACTGTAACAAGGAAAATTTCTCACAGAACCATTACATGCGCCTAGATTGTTACTACTCTTTTAAAATCCATTTCACACACTTCTCCCTTAAAGTGCTACTCCCTCGGTTTCATATTATAATTCACCTATCTAGCTTTGATCCAACAACTACAGCATTACATTAATTTTATTAAATCCATCATAAAATATGTATGCTAGTGAATTAATTTATCATTATGCACCTCAGCTCCTAACATTCATGCTAAACAAAATTTCGCTTACTAGTGACTGGTGTAACATTCTAGGGGCCAAACAGCAACTTAACTTCAATTCGAGCCAAGGAAACAATAATGGACATGGCATGGCTCATGGCTGTTGCACGACAAGTTGCCACCTCGCTTTCGCATACCCGCCACTGGCTGTAAGACGGCAATAGTAGACTTGTGGAGTCGTCGACAGCTAGGAGCCGAGGAAAGACACCAGCAGCCCTGCTTCCAGAAAAATGGCTTGAAGCTTCCTTCTACCACTAATCGATCTCCCTGTAAGCCTCTCTCCCCTCGTTTTTCACTACTTTGTGTGCACCAGGATGCATGGCGACTCGCTGATTTCCATGCATGCTCAAGGTACCATTCAGCTCTGCTTGAAGATTTTGCAGGCAGCCGAATTGTACTATAATCACTGTAACAACTTGGAGAGGGGAATCATATCTGCTCCGACAGATCAACTAGTCCTTTCACGCCAATCAGCCTCACGCCAGTTTTCTTGTACTTCCCTTTTGGCTGTGTGTGTTTAGTTCCCAAAATTCTATCTCAAAATTTTACTACGTAAAAAGATCATCACATCACATCAAAATAGCGGCACTTGCATGTGACATAGATAAATAAAAAAACTAATTGCATAGTTTTGATGTACACGACGAGATGAATCTTTTGAGCCTAGTTAGGTCATGGTAGGACAACAATTACCACAAACAAACGAAAAGTGCTACGGTATACTACAGTGTCCGATATGACTTTTTTACCACCCTTTTCGCTCGATCTAAACACAACCTTTGATCATTTTCGTGTGAACAACAGAGCATTGGATCGCTCACTAAACTGACACCAGATCGCGCCGTACCAGCAAGTAGTTAAGCTGCAGTATTATTTTATCCCCGTACGTCGGTCTGTCCCCTGTCCCCTGTGCTCGACTGAAATGACATAAAATGTTTATATTTTAATTCCATTATGTCATTTTATGTCATTTCAGTCGGGTCTGTCCCCTGTGCTCGACTGAAATGACATAAAATGTTTATATTTTAATTCCATTATGTCATTTTATGTCATTTCAGTCGAGCACAGGGGACAGACCGACGTACGGGGATAAAATAATACTGCAGCTTAACTACTTGCTGGTACGGCGCGATCTGGTGTCAGTTTAGTGAGCGATCCAATGCTCTGTTGTTCACACGAAAATGATCAAAGGTTGTGTTTAGATCGAGCGAAAAGGGTGGTAAAAAAGTCATATCGGACACTGTAGTATACCGTAGCACTTTTCGTTTGTTTGTGGTAATTGTTGTCCTACCATGACCTAACTAGGCTCAAAAGATTCATCTCGTCGTGTACATCAAAACTATGCAATTAGTTTTTTTATTTATCTATGTCACATGCAAGTGCCGCTATTTTGATGTGATGTGATGATCTTTTTACGTAGTAAAATTTTGAGATAGAATTTTGGGAACTAAACACACACAGCCAAAAGGGAAGTACAAGAAAACTGGCGTGAGGCTGATTGGCGTGAAAGGACTAGTTGATCTGTCGGAGCAGATATGATTCCCCTCTCCAAGTTGTTACAGTGATTATAGTACAATTCGGCTGCCTGCAAAATCTTCAAGCAGAGCTGAATGGTACCTTGAGCATGCATGGAAATCAGCGAGTCGCCATGCATCCTGGTGCACACAAAGTAGTGAAAAACGAGGGGAGAGAGGCTTACAGGGAGATCGATTAGTGGTAGAAGGAAGCTTCAAGCCATTTTTCTGGAAGCAGGGCTGCTGGTGTCTTTCCTCGGCTCCTAGCTGTCGACGACTCCACAAGTCTACTATTGCCGTCTTACAGCCAGTGGCGGGTATGCGAAAGCGAGGTGGCAACTTGTCGTGCAACAGCCATGAGCCATGCCATGTCCATTATTGTTTCCTTGGCTCGAATTGAAGTTAAGTTGCTGTTTGGCCCCTAGAATGTTACACCAGTCACTAGTAAGCGAAATTTTGTTTAGCATGAATGTTAGGAGCTGAGGTGCATAATGATAAATTAATTCACTAGCATACATATTTTATGATGGATTTAATAAAATTAATGTAATGCTGTAGTTGTTGGATCAAAGCTAGATAGGTGAATTATAATATGAAACCGAGGGAGTAGCACTTTAAGGGAGAAGTGTGTGAAATGGATTTTAAAAGAGTAGTAACAATCTAGGCGCATGTAATGGTTCTGTGAGAAATTTTCCTTGTTACAGTTTTTAACTAGACACGGAAATTGATCAGGTCTAAGGATTCCAACTTATATTTGTCGCAAGACATACTTGCATGATTTGCAGGAGGTAAAAATAAGGTCAACTCTCGGTCATCAGCATATACAGGCCTTTCCCACACGCTCAAGCGCGAGTGCCCTGGCACGCACGTGGGCTGGATCATTTCTTCTTTTTATCGCAGCGTGGCCCGCGCCTTTAGCCCATGCCAAAACTGCCATGAAAATTTTTTCTTGGGACGTGTTTCTGTGTAAAGGTGAAATTTTTTTTCCCAATGGAATCTCGCATGCATGAAGTATTAAATGAAGTCTATTTGTAAAATATTTTTAAAGATGAGTGTAACTTTACGCGACGAATCTAATAAGCCTAATTAATCTATAATTTATAATGTTACAGTAACTACCTTCTATAATCATGCGGTCAAATGCCTCATTAGATAGGTCTCGCGAATTAACCCAAGGTTGTGAAGATTGTTTTGTAAACTAACTTTATTTGATATTTTTAATTAGTCGTCAAAGATGTCTGAAAATTTTTCCCATTCTTGCGAGCAACAACTTTCACTGACATGTTCTGCGCCTATGCCTAACCGAGCAAACCGGCGAGAATCTGGAGAGGCTGCTAGCTGTGCACCTTGAAGCAACTCAGCAAAGGGAACAGCTTAAGTAGGTCATCCCGGCTCCTCCTCTGTCAAACATACCCAAGTACAAAAATGAAAAAAAATTCTTCAGAACCCAAAACTACATACACAAACATCGTCAAATAGCATCACGGGAAGCATGGGTTGTAATCAATACAATCAAGCAGAAATTGTTAAAGCAAAAGTGTAATTACAGAGAATTCTCAAATCTAAGTCCTTACCTTAATACCGATGCAGCCGTTTACATCAAGTGTTGTGAGGCTGTGCGGGCAAGATTTTGATAATTTCTTCCAGGCAGGCATCAGTTATCCCAATTATTCCAAACAAACTGCATAGATACCAAACAGAGCCTGGCTGTAAGAATAGCACACGACAAATGCAGTATACTTAAGACAATACTAACATGCGGCACCCTTCTGCAATAGCTACAACGCCAGCATCAGTAACACGTACACACGTGTCAGAAAGTGATCAGAATTCGATAAACAGAATCTCACTACTTGACTAATGGAAAAAGAGAGGTAAGTCTGTTCTTGATTTACCAAGCCAAACTGAGATATCTTAGACGTCCACATCTTGATATGGATACAAGACCATTACCAGATAGGTTCTGGAAATCCCGTATTAGTAGAATATGAACAAACAAATGACTTGACAGTTCGATGTAAATATGATAACAGTTACCTGAGCACCACATAGATCTAGAAATATAAGATTACTTAACAATCCATGATGTGAGGTAAGTTGTTACTTGTTAGACACCCTACTCACTGCTAGATGCATGTGCTGATGTGCTATGATACTATATTTCTTCAATTTTACCTCAAAAGGGCATAAAGGTTCAAGCTTTCAAGCAAAGAACATTTCTGAAGCACTTTTTTGAGTCCATCATCTGTCAACTTAACACACCTAGAAAGTTTAGCACACAGGACATTTAGGTGTCAAATTCTGCTTCTACTGAATACACAAAATTCATGTAAACAAAAATAACACTCAGCACATGTTAAGATTTACTCATTCCACGATCTATGTATTCCGAAAATTTGACTATACCTGGTTATGTTCAATTTCTTTGGTCCGTGGTAACTATCAGCAATTAGCCGCATTCCTTTATCTTAGATATTCTGCATTTGCAACAAAAAAACTTGTAATGCCTCATTGTTCTATCATAGAAGAGATATGAACACACAATATGTGTGGTTGATGGACGGAGCAAAAATACAGGAAAAATAGGTAATGAGATTGTCATGTAAGTTGCAGAGTACAGTCTATATTTCGTTTGACCTAAAAGTAAATTGACATGTATATATATATGCCGATAGACCTCATGAAAGGTAGCTCGTTTGTTTCTTGACTATGATCAGAAGACAATATATATTAACAATATCTTTTATGTTTGCAAAACAAAAAATGAGTAATGTATTTGTACTATAAAGATCTAAAATTTTCGACGACCGATATACCCATCAGTAATTGAAACATTACCCCTCCTACGACCCCACCTGTCACACTTATTTTCGTCAAACCACGCTTGATGAAACAGTCCGTGAAAACATGCACACAAATAAACACTCTGCTATGTAGTATAGGATCGGTTGAGTTCGTAACCAACACAGTCCCCGACCAACTATATGTAGTATGCAATCTTATTTTTATTAAATGTGTGTGTCACAGGTGCGTTCTTGCTGATATATATCAACGAATCAGTAAAAGTTACACCAACATTCCTATAGAACGTGTTCCTCGTAAAAAACATTCCTACGAACGACAGTGATGAATACAATAAATCACCCATCCATGATATGTTCTGCTCGATTCAATGATTCAAACTTGTAATGATAAAAGCAGTAGTAAGCTGCAACTTGGCAAGTATAAATATTTTTCTCCATTTGCTCAATTACCTTTCCAGTCAATGAAACAATAACAGCACCAATATCACTGGAAAGGACCAGAGACCGAGAGAAAGCAAGATGATCCACATCTAGTGATCGAGAGAGTACCACCGGAGACGCTTAAGAAGGGTAAGGGCAGCGCCAGTCCTGAGCTTTTTCCTGGATGCAGATCCTTGCGGAGCAGCGTGTCGTAACCGGTAGCGAGCTCCTCTGCAGCGGCACAGCAGCGCCGACAACAGGAACAAGCCGGGCTGGGGGAGCGACGGCAGGTGGGGAAGAAGCCGCCGCGGCGGCGCAACTCCCTCCCGCCCGGCGCAGCCTGCCGCGCCGTCCAGCCGAGTGGCCGACGTGGCGGCCCAAACTGATAATTTTTTTTTGTCGCCTACGGAATGAATTTGGGTCTTTATTTGGGCCAGTTTTTTCACATTTATTCGTGAAACATTCTTTACCATGAAGCATTCCTCCTTTGGAACCACGTACATATGCACCGCGGAGGTTCTGGAAGAAAGAATCTCTTCCAAATGATTCGCAACTGCATCTCTAATAACAACCAGTTGTTGAGCCGTTAAGGGTTACTGACAATTTGGGAGCCCATTTTCAACAGCCTCTGACCTAAAAGCTCGTATCAGGCGTAACTATAGGCTACATATGTTACGTGAATGCAGTAATGGAACTGATCAATAAAATTGACTGCACTTCACGTGAGGAATGATTAATTGAGCACTTCATTCGTCTTTAGTACATAGAGAGGAACAATTATATTGATCTGCTGCCTATGCCTTTTGGTAAAATAGAAAATCGAATAATTGTGTCGCTGTCGGGTGAAGAATTCGTCAGGTGAACCCATTGCACTTTTCAGATGAATAAAATTGTAACGCAATCGTTTGAGTGAAGTCACATGGTATAAAAAAGCTCAGAGAAAATGTACAAGTGTTTTGCCCCCACTTATTTCGCATACAAAACATAAGTTGCATTAGACATGTAACAGACAACACAAGGATAATCAGATCCTAACTCCGAGCATATTTATACTGTCATGTTTTAGACGGGTTTCATCACCTATTACTTACAAGCACATGGTCAGTATAATAATGACAGTGATTACGTCCAACCAAATTAATGTGATGACCCTATTAGGCCTTCTCCAATGGTAGCTCTAAGCACTTTAGGAGACAACTATTTCAATAGTCCAGCTCTTAGCACATAGCTTATAATATGAATGACCCCATACATTATGCTCACGTAACCTCGAAGTATGTGTATAAGACTATCTCTTGATTAATAGATAGCTCTTCTCTCTTCCTATTAAAATATGAGAAAGTATTTTTGTTGAATCTAATTCTTAGCATTAGTATAACATAAACAGGATCTTAGCTTAACCTAGATCATGATCAATCAATCTAATGCGGAAAACATTATGGTGTAACTCATACCGTCGTTAGTAGCCGCCATAGGTGTGCTCCTGGCGTAGAGGAAATAGTCGTACTTGTCGATGTAGGCGTGATGCAGAGCGCCGAGTCAAGAACAAAAGCTGTTCTTGATCAGCAAGAGGAACTTCGGTCTTCTGCACTCCTTCAGCTCTCTAATCGATCGGTGTTTCAATTTGGGGCGAGTTACTAATTGTTGGCGATAGAAAATAAGCCCAAACCCCATCATTATATAGTCCAGAGCTGTGGAGGCAGGGTCGAGTCCTAGTAGAATACATTAGGGACACCTGTCGATCACGGTGTCGGAGTCCTAGTCCACCACGAGATGGAAAACGTGGAGTCCTAGTTCCTTATGGAATTAACTGTGAAAATCACATTTAAAAATAATTTCCAACATTCTCCCACTTGATTGAACGGTTAATAACTGATGTTCACATAACACTTATGTTCACTCTTAGTACAACAGCAAGACCAGACCAATGCGTCGTCAGTAATATTTAATTCACTACTGGGACCCCATTACCCACAGTTCATTGCAATACCTTGATAGAACGTTTTATAACTTATTGAATACAACGTTACACCATCCACAAATCCCAAAACTAATTTCGCGAATATTGGGATAAGTAGTAAGCCTTTAGTAAGTATCTTTGCTAGCATCAAATTTGCACTTACTTCTTAAACATAAACAAAATGATCCTAGGACATTCTTTCACAACACAATATCTAATTATCAAAATGGACTTGACCCCATCAATAATTGTGTCATTACTTGAAAAAAATACCGCAATTAAATTGCAGCGTTATTGATTAAAGTTACTGTCTTAATGCTAGAATATAATTCTTAAACCATATAGCCTGCCTTTGTTTAAACATGCCACAAGTTTAGCTTTTTCTTTATGCTATCCTTGTTTAGAGCTTTTCTATTAAATTGCTCTTTCTGTGATAGTGTAGGGTATAATCTAATTGTGCACTTTTATATAATACACTTTCACAAAATTCTCAATCTAATAACTTATAATAAATAAGCATGTTATTTTGGTACTTTAACTTTTAGCACCTTTCCAGTGGACCTAATCTGGATTAAAACTTATACTTTGGCAAGCATTCTAGCTTACATACCAAGTCAAATTTCTTATAGACTCAAGTATTTAGCTTTCAACAGCTAAAGCATAAGGAACGTCTTCCTTTATCGTAATTCTTAACTTTAACACTTAATTTTAACTCTTAGTATTTGAAATAAATCAAATTCGCCACATAACGCAAATACAGCAGGTATGGCAATACAATTATTTATGTCAACTTATTTAAGCAAACTTATGCCTTTAATGACAATCCTAACACTTCCTTTGGTCCAATCTTAGTGTATCTTAATGTCTTGAACATAATAGACTTATACCAAGATTCTTTATGTCTCATTTAATGATAGAAAAACTCTTGCTAGTAGAGTATCATCCACTTTAAGTATTAGGATAACAAATTTTCCACCTTAATTTTAGTAGATAAATCCACAAAGTTCTAAATAATGGTGAGCTATAGATTTAGCATTCTCATTTTTTTTTCTTTTGGAACCACACTTAAAATTGTAAACCCATTTACAGTCTACTGTCTTGATTCCATTAGAAATTATTGCTAAAACCATATTCAAATCTTAAGATTATAGACTCAATTAAGCCCTCATTATTGCAATTCTTAGAGCAAATAAGGTTGTTTTTATTTTTTGCCTCATCATATTTTATTCATCAATTACTATATCTTTTATATTGGGGTTAATCAACTAATGAAAATCCTCAACATATTAATCTATAGTATTCGATATGAAGGTATGCTAAATAATAATGACACGACTAAAATATTATGAGAATTATTATCATGAATCATAGGCACAGGGAAAAAAACGTATCCTGCATCTCATCAAAATTTCTCTACCTCCTTTTCAGCTCCCACTGACTCCCACTGATCTCAAGATCCTTAATGAGACAATTTGAACAGTAGAAAATAGTTTCCCTTAAACTCATTGGGGCATCTATAAGTGGTAGCTCTTTCTTTCTTTCTTTAGGATGACGTTACTTTTGTCTTGCTCAAGTTTTAATTTAAATACCATTAGTGAACTTCCTTTACTGTTCAAACCCACATTAGCGTTGGCCAGAAAATGGATAAGAACCGCAAAGCTTTGTGAACATGTATCCATCAATCAGCGTTGGCCAGAAATAATGAATAAAGTCACACATAATATAATAATTATGGAGTATTCCTCCTATCACAATGGTATATAGTGAGCATGCCTCTCATTATATTCACCCCTTAATTATGCTGATTTTTTTATTTCAGTCTTCTGAATACTAGATTCATTCTTTAGTGGGCAAAAGAAACTTAGTAAGAGAATTATAGCTCATTTATTGTCTTCGTATATTTCCCCTTAATACATTGGTGCATTGTTCTTAATAATTGAAGTATCTCTTTAACTAATGAGACATTCCAATTCTCCCCTTCGAATTGTGGTCTAAACAATAGTGAGCCACAAATTCGACAAGGTCTCATCATTTTCTTATATCATCATGCACACACATCACATAAATAATTTGAACTAAGGAGAGCATATAATACTTGACAAGCATTTAATTATTACCACAGACTTAATGTGACAATATTGTAATAATGAAACAAACTAAAGGCTTCTCTTGATCAATTACATCATTAAGCATAAAGTTAAAGCACTAGCTAATTCCAATAAGAATCTCATAACGCTTTGAACAACTTTATCCATCAACAAATCTTTGCTCCCCTTCTTCTTATGGTTCTTTATGCATAATCTGCAAAGTGACGTGCATAATTGCACCTTAGTCCACCATTAAGGAAAAAATATATTGCTAAGAAGCTTAGCCATAATGAAACAACATTATTAACTTATGTATCGCAGTAGCTTATTTTGGGATCCGATCAGTGATTCTTCAGTCATCCCTATTAGCTTTGCAGCTAGTCTTAATGGGTGCATAATGAGCTGGCAAAGATGACATAACAATTTCCACAAGGAATTTATCACTAATATCCATTCCAAGTGTTTCTAACTCATTTGCTATATCACAAATGCTCAAAAAATGTCCTCTAACTCCACCTTAACTCAAAAAATGGACCACTGCATTTTAAACGAATTGGTTTCTCAACCCAACACCTAACAATCTAAGAATTACTTTTGAGTTTTATGCATGTAATCTCAAATCACATGTTGAAGCTAAAAAGTGGAAGGAAGAACATAGCCTTAAAAGTATCAACAAGGGGGAAAGGACTGTTCTCCAATAAACGAACAACCCCCTATGTTAAACCTGTCATCAAACAAAGAACGATTAGTAAAATGACTACTCTCCAAGAAAAAAATGTAAGTGGAACTGCAAGCAGTAGTCAGAGAGCTGGAAGTTTAGAATTACTGCAGATAAAACAGATATACATAACTAGCTAAGGAAAAAAAGGTGCAACCACAAAGTGTACTAAGATACTTTTGGATCATAATTTATACTTCAACCAGGTTACATACGTACCCCCAAGTTCTGTCGTCTCTCCAGGGGCTGCTCCAGTTCCTTCAACTTTGGGCAGTCTTGAATGCGTACTTCATTTATGTCTGCAATTGCTTTTGGTTCACCAACCGATACAAGTTCTGGACAACCAATAATCCTCAGTTTCTGCAGTGATTTGAGATTACTTTTCCACAGGCCGGCTGGAACAGACATGGTTCCATCACAAAAAGCCATCTCTAGTGACTCAAGGGAGGTTAAGTTCTCTAAAAAGCTAGGAAACCAGGCAGAGAAATCCCCACATTCCCATAAGCAGAGCGTTTGGAGGGACGATGGTAACACCATTCCACTTTGCCAGTTGAGACATGGACACTGTGAAATCTTCAATTTCTTCAGAAAGGAAAAACTTCCAAATCTTTCAGCGGGCAGGGAGAGCAAGTTAGAGTTGTCCAAGATATCAATACTCTCGATGGAAGGGATATATTCATGTTTTAGGAGGTCATCAAGAGTCTGCAGCCTTTCGCATGATCGAATAGATAGGTGAACAAGTGACGGGAATTTTCCAGTGCTACCTCTGACCCTGCCTGCGGAAAGGTCAGTGAACGGTTCAGATTCTCTGATACATATCAGAGATAGACACTGACGAATCAGGATGGATTTGGATGTGTGGACATCCGAAATATTCCTATCCGTATTCGAAAAAATGCTAATATGGATATCCGTATTCGTATTCGATTTTAATATGGATGTTAAATGGATGTATTCGAATTCGTTTTTCAGTATTTTTCTCTATCCGATTCCATATTTGTATTCGATAAAAATCCGAAACCGACATTATTCGACATCCGCAAAAGAATAAGTAACTTATCCTTTTAACTAACTACTAATGATAAATGATGTACATTATTTAATCAATTTAGAAATTATCTACATGACAAACACAAAAGACTAAATATATTAATTATAATATTACTAATAATATGTAAAATAATATTTAATTAACTTTAACATGAATAATCATATCAATTTTTACTTACTTTAATTTATTTATATGTATTAATGTATTATTTTTATTAAATATTTTATATAGTTATAACAACTATTTATAGTTATACTTGTATATCTAATTATTCAAATATATATAAAAAATATCATTTATTTATTTAAATATATATAATAAATATTTTTTTTCTCATACACCCATAATTTAGTCACAAAATTATCTATAAAATTAAAACTAATACACCCTATGTTATTTTCTGTCAAATCAACAAAACATCTGAATCCGAATTCGTATTCGAACTATTTGTTTTGTATTTGTATTCGATAAGGTTCGTATTCGTATTCGAATTAAAATATGGTAAATAGTGCTATCCGAATTCGAATCCGTTCGTATCCAATTCGAATCCATCCTGACTGACGAATAGTGAGCTCCTGTAGCGCGGGAAGAATCCACTTTTGCAGGTCGATAGATGCTATACCATAAGTTGATAAATCCAAGATGGTGAGGGAACTACACTCAATGTTATCTGCGAGATTCCCAGAATTTATCAGCGCAAGCTTCTTTAGGAATGGGGCCAACATATGTTGAGACTCGATGCTTAGACATTGATATATGCCCAGTTCTTCCAGCGAAGGGAAATATTCAAACCATTCAGTTCTTACTGACTTTAAACTTTTGCACCATGCAATTTCTATTTTTCTAATGACAGGTACATGAGCTGGTTGCAAAAATTGTTCCAGTCTTGATAAGTTTTCGCATCCTTCAATTCTTACCTCTGTTAATGATGATAAAACAGTACTGTTGACACGAAACCGCGCCAACGAAGTCGCCGCTGTCTTGAAGCGAAACCGGTCAGACCGCCTTATGAAACTGGTCAGACCGCTTTTGATAGTGCGACGGTGAAAACCTAAAATCTCTAGCTCGGGAGGGACCCCGTCGGAGCTTGAGAGTAAAGGGTTGTTCTATAGTCGGCAGGCCACCTGGAACGCCCTCAAACGTCGTCGAGACGAGAGAAGAACAGCAAGTATGAGGTTTGGAAAAGTTAGTGTTTGGAGATAAAAGTAATGCGAAACATAAAAGGATAAAGTGTTTTTGATCGATTGGATGATGCTCAATCGGCCTTGGCCCTTTATATTTATAGGGTGGAATGATCTTACCCCGTTTGAGTCGGTTACAATATGGTATAAAACTCGGAGTCCTAAACCTACTCAAATTCAGATCCAAACCAGTCTGACCGGTTTTCCCAGGTGCAGAATCTTCCCGAAGTCATAACTCTCTCATCCGGAGTCCAAAATAGGCGTTCCACATATGCATCTTGATCGTCTCGACGAGTGCTACGCAATGGTGAAGTCCAATTTGTATTTTGATAACTTTTACTAAACCGGTCTGACCGGTTTTGCATACCGGTCAGACCGGTTTGCACGGCCGTGCCAATTTTGGTCGTCAACAAGTACCAACTCTACAATTATTGTTCTCAACTATCACCTCAGGTAACTCAGAAGATGACATGTCCTTGGGTCCATCACAACCACCAAACTGTGGCCAGCTTGGAAGATATTCACCTGGATAACCATTTAGGTGCACATACATGATATTCGTGGGAGGCTGTAGAGCTTGAAGAACTGTTTCACCGTGCTCTGGAGATTTCGATGAAGACCATCTCAGAGTCAGTATTAAGAGATTCTATCTTCCAAAGTTCCACTTCTGCAGCACAATCTTTGCTTATTGCACCAAGATTATATACTCCCTCCTTCCTCGTTTATAAGGCATGAGATAACATAACACGGTCTCCTAAATCATACTTTGACTATTCATTTTTTCATATTATATTAGTTATGGTTATGATTTTATACTCATTGGAAAGTACGTTTGATTATAAATCCAACCATGTCAAGTTTATATGATAAAATGAAAAAATTGATGAGTAAATTATTAGTCAAAGATCGTAAAGTTTGAATCTCGTTTTGCGTGTGCGCCTTATAAACGAGGAAGGAGGGAGTATATTCAGTTCCTGTATGTTTTGTTTAAAAGTGTTGATAAACCTAGTTTGCTCTCGCCCCTCAGCAGCATCAATTTCCATTTTAGTGATATGTGATTCAAACATTTGCAGATTTATCAGCTCACTGAAGCCTCTAGGTAATCTTTCAAACTTACATTTCCTAGCATATAAAAACTGCAAGTTATAGAGGTTACTGAATCATGAAGGAAGGATGTTGTCATGGCAAGCTCTGGAGATTTCAAGGTACCGGAGATGCTTCTGGTCACCAATACTCTCTGGTAATCTCGACAGGGAGGCACAACGGATGACACGTAGGCACTGAATCTCACTAAACAAGCGGTCAATCACTGAAGCTGGAGTACTCCTGTAACATTCCGGATTTTTCTAGAATGTTAAAAATGTGGATTTCAAAAAATTTTCATGCTTGACGTGCTTTGCTCATAATCATAAGGTTGTCTTCTCGTGCTCTCCCTAAATTCCTAGTAATTAACCTAATTAAATTGCTTTATATGCTAAGGACAATATAATGATAGTGTGATTTGGCTCTTAGTTGGTTTCTTGATTCTTTGTGTGTGGTTTAATTTGAATTCTAAATTCAAATTAAATCTAAAGCTAACAACTAACTTGGGCTCTAACCGCTAACTGTCCTACCTAACCTCGATCAGCCCTCTAACTCAGCCTGCTAACTGAAGCCTGCTAATTAACCAACTAACCCGTCCCGCTAATTATCTCAGCCATCTCAATCTCTCTGTGCTCTGGAATTTGATTAAATGAATTATGGCATAATTTTCCGACTCTTCGAGTTAACTCCATGCTAGTTGATTTGATTTCGGAAAATGGTCTAATTTATTTGTATTAAATTTTTATGGGCTTCATTTGAATTGTGACTGTATTTTCTGGCTTCTCGAATTAATCCTTCGCTGATTAATTCGTTCCAGAAAACTAGTCTAATTCATTTGTACCGAGTTTACGAAATAAATTGTTATCAATTTATTTCGCGGGGTAATAATTATTTTGGCCCATAAACTTGAGGCCCATTTAAGAGCCCAATATCTAACCTAACTCCAACCCTAACCACCCACCGTAAATATCTACCCCTCTCCCTCCTTTCTTTTCCTCCAACATAGTTATTAGAACCGGACCGGTCATCGAACCGGTGGAGGTCTCGGTTCAATGGTTCGATGGTTCAACCGTTATGAACCGATTGAACCGCCGGTTTGATAACATTGAACTGTTCAAGCGAACCGGTCACAAATACATTTGGACCGGTCCCATATACGATAATTAACATGATATAATATATTAAATAAGTGATTATTTGAAAATTTATGTGCTAATAAACAACTCATTGCATAGTGGGACTTGCATAGTAGTTGCATTCCAAGTTCAAGTGTTCAACATTGAAACAGCAAGCCACTAATTCAAATAACAACCATACATGTTCACAGTAGGACTACATGATAGGATACGCACACCAGGAATCACAGATGCACAACCGTGTTACAATTCCAAATGTGAAAACAGGGACAAGTTCACAACCAAGAGTACGTACAACTTGACAACTCAATTTGGATTCACTAAAATCTAAATCCGTGAAGTCTAAACTCTTAACTACAAACTGAGATTGCAGAGTGTCACATTGAAATTAGGAGTTAGGACTGAGTACTGACCATTAGCCATGTTGTAGTTGTACGTGCTTGTGCTTGTGTCGGCCTTTGCTTGCCTGCAAGCTGCATCGGGAAGGACCAAGGACAAGAACCGGAGGCGGAGAAGAGTTGACAACGAAATTTGCGAACTTGCTGTTGGCTGCAGAGGACTGGAGCGCCTTGCTGGCCGCGGCCGCCTACTTGCCCCCGCTGCTTGCCGGCCCCCGCGACCGCTGCAGGCCTGCAGTGCTGCACGCCCGCCAGCAGCCCCTGAGGCCCCGACGACTGCCGTTCCACGCCGCACGACGGTCTCTGCTCTACTCCACCCCCGACGGCCGACGCTCCACGCCGGCAAGAAGTGAATCAGATTCGCCGCCGCCGCCGTCCAGATGCAAAACGTTGCAAACATTAGTCTTTCCGTTTATAGCCCTGCGTGGATAAGGTTGCAATGAATAAATAGATGGGTAACATTGGTAAAAAACAAAACCGCTCTGGTTCGTACGAAACTACCCGGTTCACCAGTTCCATAAAAAACCGGCCGGTTTTTCCGTTTTTACCGGTTCGATTGCTTGAACGGTCCTAGAAGCGAACCGAGCCGTTGGAGGCTCTGGTTCGGTCTTTTACCGGTCGGACCGTCGGTCTTTCTTCATGGGGAAGCAAACCAGCAGCAGGCTCATGTTCTTCCTCTCCCACAAGCAGCTGCAGCCGCCGCCGCCTGCCTTCTCTCTTCTGCTCTTGCCTCCACGCAAGAACTCTCCACTCGAACTGCCTCTGCTGCTCCCTTCTCCAATTTCCTCCACCGAACAATCAAAGCAGCCAGCAGCTCCCCCTCTCCACTTGAGATCTCCCTCTGTTCTTTCTTTTTCTCCACCGCAAGCAGAGCTGCAGCATGTGCGTGCGCATAGGAGTAAGCTGTGATGGGGCTCCTGTACCTGGACGTGAAGCAGCTGCCGCCGCCGGGCAGGACGAGCGGCCGGAGCCACGAGGATCGCTCAGGAAGAGGGGCGAGTCGAAGTCCCCTACACCAGCAGAACCGCGAGCAGGAGCCAGGCGCGAGGACAAGTACGACTACGCCAAGCCAAGATCGTCGCCGCCGCCGTGAACCACTACACCAAGCTGTACCGCGACGCCTACGACGAGCTGAAGCAGTACCGCGAGCCAGGCCAACCTACTGCGTCCACCCCGCCCTGAACCTGCTCGACAGAATGCCTGAACCGCGAGCTGTTGTCTACGTCCACCTCACCCACAACCTGTTCGACGAAATGCCCAGCTAACCCTAGGTGAGCCGCGCTGCCCGTTCTTTTCCAACCCCTTGCTGTCCGGCCATGTGCCGATGGAACCTCTCATGCCCGGCCTTCGAGCCGCTTGTTCCCTTATGCCGTTCGCTTCGCCGCAGCCCGCCGTCGCTTGTGTGCCGGTCTTCGAGCCGTGCCCCTCGTTTGCAGGTGCCGCTGCCTTCGTCGCCGCTGCCTAGCCCTTGTCGTAGCCTCACTGTTGCCCTTTTTTTTCCTTGCAGCCGAGGCCGCCGCGGACCGCGGTGCCGGCCACCGCGTGCGAGCTGAGGCCGTGCCGCGGCCGCGCACAACCGCGAGCCCGCGCACGCGCGCCTTACCGCCCTCGCCCGAGCTATGGCGCGACCTAGCACTAGCTGGTGACCGCGCACACGCGCTACTAACATGCCGCCGCCAGCCGCCCCGCATGCTCGCCGTACGCCGCGCGTCGCGCGCGCGTTCAAGCACGTGCAAGCCGCAGCCGCTAGCCCTTTTCATGGAAGCCGTCTTTGTCTCCATGCCTTGCGAAGAACCCTAGCCTCGCAATGCCAAGTAGTCCTCCTTGCGTGTGCCATGCGCAGCAGTGAGGCAAATGCCTCTTTGGGATTTGATCGAGCACCTTGTGTGCATTCCTGTCCAACCATCCCTCAACCACCTATCTAACCCAACCAAGCCTCGGATGCCTTCGGCCTTGCTCCTCGCTCGTGTAGCCTTTCCCACTAACCATCGGACCCACTAACTTGACATGAATCCAGGGTCCACTAACATGTAGGGATCCACATGCTGACATGTGGGCCCCTCTGACCGCGGTAACGCTGACGTACGCAGAGCCCACTGCTGGAAGAGCTTATTTTTCTAAAACTAACACATGAGCATGTGAAACTACTTTCAATATTTTTCTAAAATCATGACCTGCGCGTTAGACTAGAGCTTGGTGTTATTTGCTTCTTCTTTGGAGTTCATTTACTTAGTTATCGTTGTTATTTGTAATCCGATTATTAGGATCCTCGGAAGACTCGGACGACTTCGTCGACCTCGTCTTCGACTACGTGAAGAAAGAAGAGGACCTTGCTCTAGGTTCACGCCCATCCATTCTCTGAAATACCTAATAAACATGCAACTAGTATACTAGCGCTTTACTTTACTCGCATGATGATGATATGCCCCTGCACTGCCTTTGTTATTATCATGTTCCCTTGCTACCTACTACTCACTATATGGAATATGCTATGCTATGCATGTGTTGGGATGGATGTGATATGTTATTCTTGGCGTGAGTTGTGGGTGGTATGGGAGGTGTAGTGCAGCTAGGCGGTATAAGCGAGTAATAACAACTCGATCGTTTGATCGGGGTGCTTGGGGACTGCACTCGGGCAGTCCCTACGAAGTACCTGTTGCGGGTACATGGTTACTTGGATACTTGGTTACTTTGAGGAGTTTGGGCGGCAATACCTGTTATGGGTGCCGATTGCGGACCGTTGCGGCGGATCGCTTATGACGCTGATACTCGCTTTACCGACAATTAAGGACCGAGTCGAATTCCACCTTCGGACGTGGGAATACCGTGCTCACCATCTACCCAGTATGGGGAGGGTTCCAGCAAGCCTACTCTAGTGCGGCGCCGAGACTGTAGGAGATTCGAGCTTGATATGTGTAAGGGGGACTCGTTGCGGCGTACTCTCCCTGATTTACCACAGCCCCCGACTGGCCCCGGTGGGAAGGTTTCACACCCCTGGGGCAGATGTTAGATCAGATGTTTCCTGAGCCCAGGGAGACAGGATTGGCGCCGTTACTATTTAGGGTCTTTGTTGTGGGCTGTGTCTCAGGTTGGTTGCTGACTAGCCTTGCAGCCCGGATGGATTCCAGGAGTGCCACCTCTGTAGAGTGTAAACTATACGTATAGCCATGTCCACGGTTACGGTTGACCCGCTTCTGATAAGTTTCGACTAGCATGGGATTCTGCTTTCTTACCTCATCCTTGATTTGGGTTATGAGAGGTTGGTCCAGCGTTGTTGATGAGACAAGGTGGGGAGGGAGCTCACCGAGTCGACTAGCGAGTGCTAGGTGTAGGCGGATGATATTTGCGAGAACCTGCGGTGGCAGGACGAGCCCGATGTGGTTGCGAGGCTGATGGTTGGTTTTGGGGAGTGTGATCTCTCTGGTGAGGAAAGGTGCTGGTGATGAGATGAACTTGGGTTTATCGCTGCTGCTCGCATAGGAAACCCCAGCTATATCCCTTGAATACTTTTATTACTAGCTAGGCCACTTTAAAGCTTGCGCATATATGGTTGGTGACGTGGACCTGTCCCATTTCCTTGGGGACAGTTCTGGAGCTTTCAGGTGTACAACTACCACTTTGATGGATGCTGCTTTGGAGGGTTACGTGCTTCGCTCAAGGATGCCTGTGGGAAATACCGAAGATGAGGATTTGAAGACCTAGGTACCGCTGCGTAGATGTTTCATCTTGTCGATGTAGCCCAAGTGGCTTGTACTAATCTCGTACTCTGATATGTAAATAATGAATGCAGTCATGTTAATCGTTGTATGGATGTGATATTTAGCTGAAATGAGTTCTGTACGTGATAGCTGTTGATTCTGGGACTATCACATTGGTACAGGGAGTCGGATTCTCAGTTTTGAGAATCCAGTTCGTTTCAACTACACTTTAGAGACTTGTTGCAAAGTAGGGTTTGGAGCTTTGTGTGCTTCCATAGGCTCGGTATATCTGATGACTTAACATCACTGCTCGCCAGTATTGATAGATGGCGAACATTTTGAGGAACGTTTTCTATGTCACTTGCATTCTTTATAATGAAGCATTCCTCCTTTGAAACTAGCTGGGCCATGTCATGCATCAAGTCATGAATTACATATGCACCACGGAGTTTCTGGAAGGACAAATTTACAAGGTCTTCAAAGTACTGATAACCAATCTGTTGTTGTGAAATACTACCTTGAGGTTCTACAACGCTTAAGGCTACCCAAATTTCAGATAGATTTTCCCTCTCAAACTTATAATCTTTGGGGTATACAGCACAGAATGAGAAGCATCTCTTCAAATGGAAAGGTAAATAAATGTAGCTCAGTCGAAGGGCTGGCAAAATGTCAGTCTCCTTTTGTTCAAGCTTCCACAATTCATTGTTTAGTATATCATTCCAATGTGCAGTGTCAAGGCTCCTTCGCAAAAGCCTTCCAATTGTTTTGGCAGCTAAAGGAGTGCCCTTCAACTTGGGAAGTATGCTTCTACCGATCACTTCTAATCGTGGATCAATGTGAGAATCCTCAGACCCAAAAACACATAGTTTAAATAAATCCCAAAATACACCATCTTTCAAGCCTTCCAGTGCAAAGGAGTTCATTGTTCCCACTATATCTGCAACTTCCGCAAACCTAGTGGTCACCAATAACATACTTCCTTGAAGTACATTGGTGAGAGGTGCACAAAATTTCCTCCACTCACCCTCTTTCAAAGCATCTGGCCAAATGTCATCAAGGATGAGTAAAAACCTTTTTTTCCCCACACCTTTCACAAGATCTCGTTGAAGATCGTCTAAATTACTTGTTGTTGCCTCTTTGCCAGATAGAGATTTGATGAGAACTTTAGTAAACCTCTCCACATCAAAGTCATCAGAGACGCAAATCCAAATGATGTTGTCAAAGTGGGATTTGACCCTTTGAAGTGTGCTGATCTCCTGGGCCAGAGTAGTCTTTCCAACACCCCCGATTCCAACTATGGGCAGAACAGCAACAGATGCAGTCCTTTGTTCACTTTCGGTTGGATTAGAATTTCTCTTCCGTTTGGATCTATAGTTTGGTACACCAAGCAATCGGATCACCTCCTCCATTTCTTTCTCACGACCAAATATCTTTGGCTCAGTACGGAAAGAAGTGGTCACTGGTCTAAGAGTTTTTTCAAACCGTGGAGTTGCATCATGCAAACCCATCTTCTCAACCTGGTTAGAAAGATTAGTTAGCCTTATCTGGATATCAGTCACTTTGTTGAAGCTTCCTCTACTGATACTGTGAAAGAAGTCGATTAAAGGAGATGTTTGGGTTGCTTTGCCCTCAATTGTGACCTTCAGCTCATACCATCGGAACTCATCCAGAAGGTCTTCCGCATCATACACTGATACACTGCATCCTTGAGTTTTGGAAGGAGCTGCGCCACACAGGATACATGGCTCCTCCACTCTGCTCGATCAATTAGGTTGTACATTGCTGGTAGAGTATCACGTAGGCGTCCAAGGTAACTCTGCAACTGCAGTATGTCACCTTCTTTAAGTTCTTTCTCCTGTGATCCATTCCACTGGGAACGCAGGTACGAGACAGCAGATCTGACTAATTGGAAGAAATTACCAAACTCATTGATGCCACTAATCACTTCAATGGCCTTCGATAGGCTCATGCTGGCTGGACTCAAGATCTTTCTTTTTCCTTGTCCTGTATAGTGGACGAATTGAGCATTAGAAGAGTATATTCGATCGGGAGCCCATACGTACATGAAAGATGGAAATAGATCTTCTTTATGCAATAGGACAGGGACTTACACGAAGGGAGGTACGAGTCTGGTTTGGCGATGCCGGAAGCTCTCGTAGGTTCTGCAGCTAGATCTGTGTGCTGAACTGAAGGGTCACTTCCTAGAACGGCGTGATCATGACAATTAGGCAACCACCTAATGTTTCCTCAGAAGAAAAGCAGATTACTAGCGAAGGAAATTGAAAAGGGCGACGTGAGGACAGTGGGCCACATCACCATCCAAGTCATGTCATGTCACTATTCACTATCATCTATTTATTTCTTCCACTGATTGTGTGGGACTCATAACATCCATACATATAATTTATTAGTTTTGCAAGTATAATGCTACAAAATTCCCACAGTAGAAATATATAGATGATCAATTATTTAAGAGCCGTCCTCTCTCAACAAAATGAGCATGTTTTCATGTATAATATCGTTTGTAAAAGAATGTTACCGTGCAATTCGTGTTTCTACATTCAAATTTTATCTTAAAATGATGTATAATATCGTTGTAAGAAAATATTGTCATACAATCACCTTAGTGTTTTTATTTTTAAATTTCACCTAAAAATTTTATTTAAAAAATTTGTGCAGCATCGTACGGGGTATCACCTAGTAGTGATGAGAAAGCAAGCACTTCGAGCGATATATGACAACTGTCATCAAAACCCGTTGACTTAGAATAGAATAGATTTTTTTTGAAAAGGGAAATTTTATTAATTTTCAGCTAGATACATCGAGGTGATACATCCACCTGAAAACACGTTCTCGGCCTCTGCCTTTACGACACACAGCCTAACAAAAGTTTATTACAAACTCAGGACCCTAATAGCTGTCAATCCTAAGACTAGACTGTCGTCCAAACACCCCGGCAAAAATAACCTTGGCCGCTTGGACCAAGGAATGCGACGCCGCTACAAGAATGTCCTGCGACGAAGGCGGTTGAAGGATAGCCCACGTACAGAGCCAATGCGACGTTGTGAAAATGACCTGCAAAACATTAGGAATCTTGTTATCAAAAACCTTTGCATTCCTGTATCGCCAGACAACCCAACATAAGGCTGCCGCACCTACAAACACCAGAGGTTTAAAATTTTGTGGGACTAGAGTGAGCCAGCTATTAAACATATTATTCGCACTAGATGGTTTAGGTAATCCCCAAGCTGCATAAACCGAAGCCCATACTATACGTGTGAATCTACAATCGAAAAAAAGATGTTGTATTGACTCGTCTTCTTGGCAGAAACTACATTGTTTACTGCCATTCCAGTTACGTCTGGCAAGATTATCTTTGGTAAGAATTACTCCTCTATTGAGAAACCACAAAAAAATCTTTACTTTTAATGGTAGTTTCGATTTCCATAATCTTTGATTTGACATTGGGACACTTTGATGAATTAGCGCCAGGTAACGTGTTTTCACCGAGAAGACTCCAGACTGGTCTAAACTCCATTTGAAGTCATCCCTATCCTCAGTGAGCTATATATTTCCAAGTCGTGCTACTAGATTATTCCACATTATCAACTTAGGCCCAATCAAATCTCTACGCCAGGATATATTGGGAATCTCTGTACTTAGTACATCCGCCACCGTATCCTGTTTTTTCCGAGCTATGTTATATAACTGTGGATATTGGTCATGAAGAGGACTATTTCCTAGCCATTTGTCCTCCCAGAATCTTATCTGGGTCCCATCCCTTATAATAAAGGATCCAAATTTGAGGAAATCATTTTTAACCTTCATAAGACTAGCCCAAAAATGAGAGTCCCCGCTTTTCCATTGGACCTGAACCAGTGGCTTGGTCCCTAGATATTTATTGCGTAGGATCTGTTGCCAGGTACCATCTGATGTTAGCAGACGATACAGCCACTTACTAAGCAAGGCAATGTTTTTAAGTTCTAGGTTATGAATCCCTAACCCTCCTTGATCTTTTGGTATACACATGACGTCCCATCTAGCTAATCTGTATTTACGTTTGTGTTCATCACTTTGCCAGAAGAATCTAGACCGGTAGTAATCCAACTTCTTACGAACCCCCTTTGGAGTTTGGAAGAAGGACATCATATACATCGGCAGACTGCTGAGAACTGAATAATTAGAGTCAAGCGGCCTCCATATGAAAGGTTTTTTCCTTTCCAACTACTTAGGCGACTCTCAAATCGTTCCTGGACCCTCAACCAGTCATTATTAGACAATTTCCGGTAGTGAATCGGAATGCCTAGATACTTGATTGGGAAAGTTCTAGAATTACAACCAAACAGTTCTTTATATTGTCCCTCGAAGTTTGTGGCTTCACCAAAGCAGTAAATTTCACTCTTATAAAAATTAATTGCATCTTGAATTACCTGTTGTGCACCTGATATCAGTCAGGTGCTGATGGCGTTAACTTGCAATACTCGATGAGTGACCTGATTTAGCAGTGAGGATCAACTGTGGTTGAAGAAAGAAAAATCAGATAATAACTAGTAAAAGACCAAAGGAAAATGAAAAATAAGATGAGGAATGGAAGGGAAGTCCATATGAGGCTTGCCAGCTTACTTTCCCGCAGAACTGGTTGCTGCAATATCGTCCAGCAGAGCGATCTGAGTGAATGGCATCTCGATCAGGGAATTCAGTCAGCCACCATGCATGATGCATCTACTGCTCACAAGGATGAACAAAACAGCAGAGAAGGGGGAGGGAGGCTTACTAGTTGTTAGTGGCTAGATCGATTATTGGTACCAGGCTTGGACTGATCTTCTTGATGCAAGGGAAAGTGACACAGGAGAGAGTGACGTACGGGGAAGAAAGATTGCAGTCCGATCTCTTGTTGGGACCGCCAGATTAGGAACGATTCAGTGTTAGACGAAAAATCAGCAAAAGGAAAGGGATCTTGCCTTCGTCACCTGCTATCGACGACTCTCAGTCTTCGGGAAAACTTGTGGTGCAACAGCCCTGGCATGTCCATTATTACTGCCCTGGCGCGAAGTTACGGTTTTGCCCCTGGAATGTTACACTAGTCGCTGGTAGAGTAGTCACCATCTCCGTGGAACAAAATTTTATTTAGCATCAACTCTTGAGGAATTGAGGTGTACAACTATAAACTACTCCCTCCTTCCTCGTTTATAATGCGTACACGCAAAATGAGATTCAAACTTTACGATCTTTGACCAATAATTTACCCATCAATTTTTTCATTTTGTCATATAAACTTGACATGGTTGGATTTGTAATCAAACATACTTAACTAATATAATATAAAAGAAATGAATAGTCAAAGTATGATTTAGGAGACCGTGTCATGTTATCTCATGGCTTATAAACAAGAACGAAGGGAGTACATTCAATGGTACAAGAGTTTGTGCTTAAAAATTCGATGGGCTTTTTGATCCAACCTAATTTATTTTTTAGAGCATTTGGTTTTCATTAGGCCAGTTTTAGTGGAGAGCTTCATGAAACAGTTATCTAGACTGGGGCAACCGGGCCAAATGAGCGATGAGTTTTATGGAGACGAAACTCTCCTCTCATCCCATAAAACCCATGCCTCTCTCTCCTCATAATGACCCTGCCATATCAGCAGGCATATAATTTAATAAGCATATTACAGCAAAAAAAAATTAATAAGCATGAAACTCCCCTATGCATGAAACCCTAGTGAGACAGGCCTTGGGCCAGTCTCAATGTATAGTTTTGCTACACGGTTACCTAGGCCAGAAACTAGGTAACTGTGTCAAAAAAGTTTTATAGTGATGAAACTTGTCTCACATACCATGAAACTCTTTCTTCTCTCTCATATATGTCATAAAACTTCTCATGAAACCCCCACTGAGATGGGCCTTACAAAATAAGGCACGCGCATGCACTAAATAACACTCACCCTCTTACTCTGGACTAGTACTGATTTTAAAGATGCCAGCGATCCCGGAATAGATCTCACAAAAGAATGAGAGGTGAGATAGGTTTCTTTTTATCTTCACATAAATCTCATTGCCTCTCTGCCATCTAGTGTTAGTCGGGGGGACCCAATTTGTTTCCTTCGACAGCCCATCTCCCCCGCGTCGCCCTCCGCGCGGGCGGCACGGGCGGACCAGCCTGCGCCGCCGCCCCTTCTCCCCTTCCCAGCGTCCCTCCGCCGTGCCGTCGCCCAAGCGGGCCGCCGGAAGCCCGTGCGGCACGCCATGACGGCGGCGGCGGGGCACCAACTCTTCCTCGGCCAGATCCATGGCGGACGCGGCCGCCACATCCGGTCGAGCTGCCTCGCCGACAATGGCCTCCCCGGCGGCGGTGAGGGCAGGTCGTCGTGGATCCGGGCGTCCCTCGGTCGGATCTGAGGCGTCCGGAGGCTAGCGGCGACCGGGCCGCGAGGAGGACGACGGCCGACGCGAGGGCACGGGTGGCTCGCGGCGGCGGACTTTGCAACTACATCTGGTGATGACATCTTTAATTTCGCATTTATTTTTATATAGACCAGGAGACATGAGTCACCTTGGCTTCATTCGCGGATTCTCTTACTCAAAGACGGATTTCATATGCAATTTATTCCGGTGGATTATGCTTGGGTACCCAGTGGCTACTTTGCAGCATGGTATCTTTGGTTACGATTTTAGATGGTCTGCCGGATTTGGAGTTCGTGGCCGTTTGAAGTGGGTCAGGTCTGGTCTATATGAAAGCATTGGCTTGATAAGAAGGGGGAAGCAACACAGTGTGACTATGTCGTGGTGGTAATTGTTACTAATTCACCGGTTCCGGGAAGAAATTCCTAGGTCTGACCTTAATTGGTTGTACCTGGCAGTGACCTTGTTGAAGGCATTGTTTGGATTATGATGAATTCCTCCCTCGGTGAAAACTTTTGATCTGGTCTTAATTGATTGGGTCACTGCAATGTCGGCACGTGCGCGTGCCGTTTCCTCGTTGGAGGCGTTGTCTCGGGAGCCTACGTCATGGTTAGTGAAGCGGATGAAGGTGAAGTCGCTTGTGCGACATGATTTTTGGTCATGGCGCTCTCATTTTTTTGTTTCTTTTTTATAGGCTGTGTGCATCTTAGTTATGCAGAGGCTGGGTTGGATCTTATATAATTGTATCATCTTGATGTAATTGTCTAAGATCATTAAAGCTTTCCTTTTCCAAAAAAACATAAATCTCATTGCCAGCAATCCAGTGGCAATTGGATCTATTTGTGGCAAATTTCCTGTATTTGGTCTGAGATGTCAGACGAGTCTTGGGAAGTTTAAGTGGCAGATTTCTTTACCATGACGGCTCAGACGAAAGAAATAACATCACATCTATCTTCACAAACTCAACGTGTCAACTTCTAAATCATTCTTCACCTTGATGTATAAGGCCCAAGACTGGTGAATATGTTACATAGTATACTAGACCTCACACTCCAGAAGTCTTAATACAAGCGATATTTTTCTCTTCCTGTAACAGTCTGCCCGCTGGCTGGGCTTTTCAAAACCTGCGGCTATTTGGCCCATCTCACCAAATCGTTTGATCTGTCATCAAGTATGTAACAATGATCAGAAAAAAGATCATCTTCAGAACGAAAAATGTAATTGGAACCATACGAGTAGTTAGAGTGCTTGACATTCAGAATTATTGTGCTAACATGAAACTCTTTTTCTTCTTTCTCCCGTACGCCATAAAACTTCTCATGAAACCCTACTGAGATGGGCCTTACAAAATAAGGTACGCGCATGCACTAAATAACACTCACCCTCTTACTTTGGACTAGTACTGATTTTCAAGATGCCAGCAATCCCGGAATAGATCTCAGACAAAAGAATGAGAGGTGAGCTAGGTTTCTTTTCATCTTCACATAAATATCATTGCTAGCAATCCAGTGGCAATGGGATCTATTTGTGGCAAATTTCCTGTATTTGGTCTGAGATGGCAGACGAGTCTTGGGAACTTTAAGTGGCAGATGTCTTTACCATGACGGCTCAGACGAAAGAAATAACATCACATCTATCTTCACAAACTCAACGTGTCAACTTCTAAATCATTCTTCACCTTGATGTATAAGGCCCAAGACTGGTGAATATGTTACATAGTATACTAGACCTCACACTCCAGAAGTCTTAATACAAGCGATATTTTCCTCTTCCTGTAACAGTCTGCCCGCTGGCTGGGCTTTTCAAAACCTGCGGCTATTTGGCCCATCTCACCAAATCGTTTGATCTGTCATCAAGTAGGTAACAATGATCAGAAAAAAGATCATCTTCAGAACGAAAAATGTAATTGGAACCATACGAGTAGTTAGAGTGCTGGACATTCAGAATTATTGTGCTAACATATTATGCAAGCAATTGACATACGTACCACCATTTCCCTTTCTCCAAGGGCAGCTTCAATTCCATCAACTCTGGGCAGTTTTGAATGTGTACTACCTTTATGTTTGCAATCGCTTCTGGCCCACCAATTGATACAAGGCCTGGACAATACATAATCCTTAATTTCTGGAGTGATTTTAGATTACTTCTCCATAGGTGGCCTGGAACGTACTCTATGCCTTCACATACACCCATCTCCAGTGATTTGAGGGATGTGAGGTTCTCCAGGCAGCTTGGAATCAAGGCAGAGAAATTCCCACAATTCCATAACCTGACGTTTTGGAGGGACGATGGTAACACCATTCCAGTTTGCCACTTTAGACGTGAACACCATGATATGTCCAAATCCTTCAGAAAAGGAAAATTGCCTAGTTTTTCAGTGGGCATGGACAGCAAGTTACAACGGGTAATTATAATGCTCTGAATGGCAGGGAGATATAGGAGCCGGTCATCAACAGTCTGCAGCTTGTGACAGAATTCAATGGTTAGGTGAGTGAGCAATGGGAACTGTCCAATAATACTTCTAGACCCGCCAAGAGAAAGATCAGTGGTTATCTGCTCAGATTCTCTAATAAATGTCAGAGGTGCACAATGACGGACAATGAGCTGTTTTAGTACTGGAAGACTCCACTTTTGTAGTTCAATGCATACCGGATGATGGCTTGACAAATGAAAGGTGGTGAGGGAACTACAACTAATATCACAGATATCCCCAGAATTATCTAGCTCTAGATTCTTTAATGACGAGGCCAACAGACATTGTGAGTTGATTTTTGGACAATTCCACACCTTCAATTCTTCAAGGGAGGGCAAATATTGAAACCTTTCTGTTGCAACCGATTCTACACTTGGGCAGTCTATAATTGCTAATCTTGTAATTGCAGATAAAACAGATGGCTGCAAAAATTGTTCGAGGCTTACTAAATTTTCGCACTTTTCAATCACCACATCTACCATGGATGAAAAACTGTAGTCAACTGATATGGTCTTTAAACCGTTGCAACCATAAAGCAGGAGTGATTTTAAGTTGCATATGTTTTGTGGATGAGACCAGCTTGGAAGAGAGTCACCTGGATAACCACAAAGTCTAAGTTGTTTTCTCTTCCCTTCAGTTCCACTTCCATGAACTGGCACATCATATTCTTGAAGAAATTGATACATGCTAGATTCAAATCTTCGAAAATCATAGAGGTTAAACATCTCTGATGGAAAGCTCTCAGAACCAAAAGTATGGTAGATTTCAAGGTATCGAAGATGCTTCATTTTGTTAATACTCTTTGGTAACTCTCCTACGGAGCCAAAAGAGATAACACGCATGCTTCTAAGTTCATTGAACCAGCAGTCCAACACAGAAGTCATATTCAATAAAGACTTGTTGCAAAGTAGGGTGCGCAACTTTTTATGCTTCTCTAGGCTCGATAAGTTAGAGCACTCCATATCACGGTCTGGCAATATTGGCAGAAAAGGGCGGAAACTCTGGGGAACTTTATGAATGTCACTTAGGTTATTTACGATAAACAAATCGTCCTTTGGCAGTATTGACAGATGGCGGACATTCTGGGGAACTTTATGAATGTCACTTAGGTTCTTTACGATAAAGCACTCATCCTTTGAAATAAGTTGTACCGTGTCGTGGATCAAGTCATGGATCACATACTCAGAATGAACCATCTGAAAGAAAGATCGATTTACCAGATCGTCAAAGTACTGACAACCAATATCTTGAAGTGGAATGTTACCTTGAGGTGCCACAAAGCCTTCCGCTACAAAGATTTTAGCTAGCCTAGCCTTTTCAAATTTGTGATCTTTGGGGAACACCGCACAAAAAGAGAAGCATCTCTTCAAATGGAATGGCAAAGAAACGTAGCTCAACCGAAGAGCTGGCAAAATGTCAGACTCGTTCTGTCTAAGCTCCCATAATTCACTCGTTAGTATGTTATTCCAATGTATAGTATCACGGCTCGTTCCAAGCAGCCTTCCAAGAGTTTTAGCAGCTAAAGGAGAACCTTTTAACTTTGGGAGTATTGTTTTACCAATGCGCTCCAACTCAGGATCAATATCTGAGCTATCAATTCCAAATGCACATTGTGTAAAGAAATCCCAAAAGACAGCATTGTCCAATCCCTTTAGCGGAAAGGGATCAGTCGTGCGCACTAGATCTGCAACCTCATGAGACCTAGTGGTGACAAGTATCGTACTTCCCTGAAGTACATTTGTAAAAGGTGCACAAAACCTCTTCCAACAGTCCCCATTTTCTTTCAAGGCATCATCCCACATGTCATCAAGGATAAGCAAGAGCCTTTTCTCGTTCACCTTACGTTCAAGAATCCGCTGAAGAGAATCCAAATTATTAGATGTTGCCTCTGACCTAGAAGATGACTCAATGGCCTCTTTAGTTAACCTCTTGATATCGAAGTCATCTGAGACGAAAATCCATATTATCATGTGAAAGTGAGATCTCACTTGTGGATGATTACAAATAGTTTGAGCCAAAGTAGTTTTTCCAACACCCCCAATTCCAACTATTGGCAAAACAGTAAAATTTGTTATTGTTTCTTCATTATTTTCTATGGTAGTACAAACTTGGTTGCTTGTAGATGTGATGATTCCATTTCTTTTTCTCTTTTGACCAGAGGCAACTCTGTTACTGTTTGCATGTACACCGAGCAACCTAAACAGCTCCTTCAGTTCCTCATCACGACCAAATATCTTTGGCTCTGCGGGGAAAGAAGTAGTCTCTGGCCTTGCTCTTTTGTCAAACTGTGGACGTGGAATTGCTTGATGTAAGCCCATCTTCTCAAGCTGCCTAGAAAGATGATTTAGCCTCTTCTGGATTTCAGTCACTGTGTTGAAGCTGCCTTTAATGACACTCTGAAAGAAATTAATGACTGGTTCCATTGAGGTGGCATTGCCCTCTACTGAAACCTTTAGCTCATGCCATCGGAACTCATCCAGAAGGTCTTCTGCATCATAAACTGCATCTTTGAGTTTTGGGAGGAGGTCAGCCACACAGTGATCATGGACCCTCCACTCTGCTCGATCGATGAGGTTGTACATTGCTGGTAGAGTATCCCTAAGGCATTGAAGGTCACTCTGCAACTGCAATAGAACATCCTGTTGAAGTTTTTGCTCCTGTACTTCATTCCTCTGGTTGCGCAGAGAGGAGACAGCAGATCTAACCCATTGAAACAAATTGACACACTCATTGAGGCCACTAATGACTCCAATAGTCTTCGGTATGTTGAATATGCTCATATTGACTTGACTCGGAGGTGTTTTGTTTGGTTGTCTGCCCTGGACAATGGATGCAGTGCTGGATCAGTAGCAGAGCTATTTGTTGCTTGCTAGGAAAATCAGATGAGAAAAGAAAGGAAGATAACAAAATAAAAGGAAATCCCAACTGAGTCTGGTCGGCTTACTTGGATCTATTCCAAAAGGTTCCGTCACAGGAGAACAGCTTGGCTCTAGTCTCCAAAAGTGAAAGGAAGGGGAAGCCTACCATATCAATCGTATGTAAGATATGATTGGTTCAAAATTTCGGCGAAATTTCGTCCGAATTTCGCGAATTTCGGTAATTTCAGTGAAGACCGAAAGAAAGTTCAAAATTTACTATTACACTTACACATATGTTTTATTATAAATATAGTTCTGTTGATGTATGTTTGCTATTGTTTACTTTGTATATTCATCAACTTAATAGTTGTATATCCATAAATTATGCTAATCCTTTGATTAGATGCAAAAAGTTTAGAAAATCTTGTAATTTGGTGAAGTCTCTAAAAATATTTTGGCGAAATTTCGCCCGAATTTCGCGAATTTCGGTAATTTCGGTGCCGACCGAAAAAAAAAATCCAAAACCGAAATTTAAAACCTTTATGAAGCTAACATAGATACTTCGGCACAGAGTTTAGGAGAGGATAATGAACATGGAGGATAGAGATTAAACATGAAATTTGAACTGTTAATACATAAACATAAATTTGAGAGCAGGCTTTGCTCCCACTTGGAAAACAAAGTAGATGTGTAAAGCCAAAACAAAATTATTGGAGTCATTTGTGATTCCTTTTTTGTACGCGAAAAACATGCAAATGGGTCTTGGACAAATAAATAGTATATAGTGTACAGAGGACAGAGTGACATACAGGGACGAAGTAAGACTGCAGCTCGACCACTTGCTGGGACAGGGCGATCGGGTGGTCAGATTAGTGAGCAAACTGGTGCTTTGTTCTGATGAAAATGGGCAAAAGGAAAGTACGAGAAAACCGGAGTCGCTTGTATATCTGAAAGGACCAGTGATCTGTGGGCAGATCTGACTTCACTGGTCTGCTGTGCCTGCAGACTTCAAAGTTCAAGCAAAACTGAATGGTACCTTGACCTTGCTTGGAAATCAGTGAATCTCCATGCATCTGCTGCGCGCACGCAGAGCAGCGAAAAACGAGGAGGAGGTAGAAGCTTCATGCCATTTTCTAGGAACCCTGCGGTCTGACGACTCCGTAACTCTACTCTTGCTGTGTTACAATCAGCAGCTGAAAGCGAGGTGGCCACTTGCTGTGCAACTGGCATGACATGTCCATTATTGTTGCCTTGGCGTGAAGTTAAGTTACAATTTTGCCCCAAGAATGTTACACTAGTCGCTAGTAAAGATCTCCGCGGAGCAAAACTTTGTTTAGCATGAACGTTTAAGGAATTGAGGTGTAAAGTGTTAAATAAATTCACTAGCAAGACAGTAGATATAATAAATTCACACAGAGGTAGTAGCACGAAGTGTGTGAAATGCAGTTTAGGAGAGTAGTATTAATCTAGTCATGCAGCGCTTCTGTGACAATTTATCTTTCAACTAGCCATAGGGAATTGATCAGGCCCAAGCACATCAATGTCTTGAAGACATGCTGCAGCCTGAATCGTGGTTAATAACACATCAAAGACTCCTGTAAACTCTAATCTAGGTTTTGGCCGTTCATAGCAATGTGCGTGGCTTATCCTAATACAATGGCAGTAATAAACATATAGCTTCACCTTGAATCTCTCTGTTTCCTGTGTGGCAATTCCTTGTGAACGTAGAGATGAAAAGGTAATTTACATTTTAAAGAAATTAACACACTCATTGACGCCACCCAATGGCCTTTGAATAGCTCATGGTTACGGAGTCAAAACACCTCTTTTTAATCCTGTGCATTGAAAATGCGCCCTAAGATTATCATGATTCATGAGGTCAGTTACTAAATTAAAGTACAAAAATAACCCAGCTAAAAGTACATGTCAATATTACTACGGTTCTATTTGGATCCACCCCAACTAAAACTAAGGTGTAGTCATCCAATTGCTAGAGCTAGGGATGGATGCCGAGCCAGCTCGACAGATTTTAGCTCGGCTCGTTCGAGCTCGTTAGCCCAACAAACCAGCTCAGCTCGGCTCGCAAAAAAATCCTGACTCAACTCGGCTACATAAGCTCGTGAGCTGGCTCGTTAAACTCGCGAGCTAGAGTTAAGTTTAAAATTACCACAATAATATATATAATATAAAAATTAAAGTATTTATATGGTCTTAGTAACTCCAAATCTACTCTATCGTACTATAATAATAGAATATAAACATAACATCATGTAGAACTATGTATATAGTATACAGATATTATTATCAATTAATAATTTGCGCATTAGTCTATTAGGCCTTTTAGCTCGTTTGGCTCGTGAGCCAGCTCGTTAACGAAACGAGCAAAAACAGCTTCTCGGCTCGTTAAAAAATACATCGAGCCGAGCCGAGCCAGGACCAAGTCGAGCCAGCTCACGAGTTTCGAGCTCTTGGTCCAGACCTAGTTAGAGCTAAACTTTAACCAGCTAAACTTTTGCAACTAATCTTTAGCTGTGGGTGTTTAGATCCTCGAGCTAATTAAAATGATTGGACCATACTACCCATAATGATAATAATAGAAAAAAGAGAATGCTGGTGGGTGCATTAATTTTAGGAGATGCAATTCTGTCTTTAAACATGTTTTAGTTGGTGTTAGCTGGGTTCAATCAGCTAGATCATACACTTTTTAGCCAATAGCCAAAGTCTAGCTGAGTTTTAGTTTGCCCCGTTTGGATCCAGCTAAACTGGGCTACTATTAGTAGTTTTTTGCTCGACTTGAATAAAAGGGAAGCAATATGGATCGTTGACCTAAGAAGCGGAGTACTCAACAATTAAAACTTGTGTAGATATGCAGGATATAGATTTGGAAATAATCATGGCGTACAGATCAGTGCTGGCAAAGTCAACTCATTTTAGGCACCAATTAAAACAAAATCTGCTGGCGCTTAGGATCAGCTTGTGTATTGATCTGACCCTGCTACAGAGATTTTACTGGAATTACCGTGATTCCGGCTGAGGCGAATGAAATTCTAGCAAAGAGTCGATCGTGGCATTGTTGAGAGATGTAAAGAAATCGAAAGATATAAGAAGGTGAAGGGTAGCATACACTGGCAAGATATATTTGCAGGAGGCAAAAATAAGGTAAACTCTGGCTTGTCCGCATATACAGGCCACCCCAAATGCGCAAGGGATCTCGGAGGAGATAAATCTGAGGCTTTGTTTAGTTTCTAATTTTGGTGTATTAAATTTTGGAGTTTAGGGTCTCTTCGTAATCATTGCGTCACTGTAGCATTTCGTTTGTATGTGCGAAAAATTATCCAAAAATTGATTAATTAGGCTCAAAATATTCATCTCGCAGAGTACAACAAAATTGTGCAATTAATTTTTGATTTCATCTACATTTAGTACTTTATAAATGTTATGATATTTTAATGTGATGGAGAATCTTCTTTTTACATAGTGAATTTGGGAGTTCCTGAGTCGCACCTTGAATCGCTGACAGGTGACAGCATGGGGATATTTTCGAGACCAGCCCTCAACTAACGCCGTCTTCAACGGACCCACCAACGCTGTCAGTTGCCGGGCTGCCAACGGCGCCGCCGCCTTCATTTATTGTTAGCTTGGATGATGCCTTCCATCGTCGGAAAGGGAATCACAAAATGACTCGTTGGTTTGAAAAAAATCTACCATTTTTCTTATTTCTGTATACCAAAGCTGGCAGCACAGCTAGCCACGTCGTCAGACTCATTTCTGCCATTGGATCTGAAACCAACGATTGCCTGAGATGCCCATCAGGTTCTGCAAGCTTCTAGAATTCACCTGTTGCATTTTTATCTGATGGACCCTGTCACCGCAGCAGCACCACTCAACCATCAAACTTGCTAGGTAGCCGGGTAGGGGCAGTCCACGCAGCTTCGCTCTTCATCGACATCCCTGCACGACATATAGACGCCACAAGGATGACTCCTGGTCGGCTTTGTTCTCCTATGCCGCCATGCCTGCTCTCCACAGCTTCCTCTACCCACTCAATGGCACGTTGCTGCATTCACGGGATGCATAGAGGCACCCGCCTCGGCGCCCAATAGGTATGTATCCATCCGGTAAAATCCTTTCCACTCTCCTTTGCACACATACATGTGTTACTTTTGCTTCAAGTTCAGATTGCCTCCAAGTTTATTCTTAACATGTCATTTCCTTGGACCTCACCTCTAAATTCCTTATGTGTATGCACACCATGCAGGTAAGATGGCAATTCTTGACTAGGTTGGAGTCTCTTATCCATGCTAATCATCATGCCATACATCCTATCCTTTTTTTCAGCATTATTCCTAATATAATATGGTTTCTGATGTTTCCGGTGTTAGCTTCATCTCTAAACCCAGCAAGTCGGATGTTTTCAGTTTTTCGTAATGCATTTTATACAACTTTATTTACTGAAACCTGTAAAGAACGGTAAATCGCATTCTAATATAGAGGATAAACATAAATACTCTGATATTTAGCCTGGCTAAAGAGTCAATTACTCTATGTTTGTGTATAGTTCAATAGAACAATTAGATGAGCTTACCTGAGTACAACAAACCATCTTTTTTGTTTTGCAAAATAGAGTTATTTGAATGATGTTTACAGTTCATTGATACGTGAGCAGCGAACTGCAAATAATATAACTTTGCCACCCCCATTGCCATTTCAATTTTCCAGTGTAGCTGTGCTTATTCTTTTCAATCGACATTTATCCTATGCCTTATCATTTTCTCATGTGTCTTCAATCACTATACCATAGCCCACAAGGTCGTCTACATTGTGGTCGCTATAAGCTGTTGCAACGATGTACAGAGTTACAGCGACCACCTATGTGTCCCTGAAAGTGACGTCGCTATATGTCTATACCGACCGACTTTGTTATACGGTTCGACAGTCAGAGAATAAATACTGACCAACGATCCAACGATAACTATTCAAAAAAAATTTTGGAAAAGGGAAGCTTTATTGATCTTAGACAATTACATCGAGATGATACAATTATATAAGATCCAACCCGGCCTCTGCATAAATAAGATGCACACAGCCAATAAAAAAGAAACAAAAAATGAGAGCACCATGACCTAGCAAACTACCACAAGCGCCTTCATCTTCATCCGCTTCACAAACCAAAGCAACTCTTGGACTATGAAGTAGGCTCCCGATACAACGCCTCCAACGAGGAAACGACACGCGCACGTGCCGACATTGTAATGACCCAACCAATTAAGACCAGATCAAATATTTTCACGATGGAGTAATTTATCTTAATCCGAACAATGTCTTCAGCAAGGTCACTGCCAGGTTCAACCAATTAAGGTCAGACCTAGGAATTTCTTCCCGGAACCGATGAATTAGTAGCAATTACCACCACGACCAAGTCACACCGTGTTGCTTCCCCCTTCTTACCAGGCCAATGCTTCGATATAGACCATCCCTGACCCACTTTAAACGGCCACGAACCCCAAATCCGGCAGACCATCTGAATTCGTAACCTGAGATACCATGCTGCAAAGTAACCGCTGGTATCCGTGCATAATCCACCAGGAATAAATTGCAGATGAAATCCGTCTTTGAGTAAGAGAATCCGTGAATGAAGCCAAGGTGACTCATGTCTCTTGATCTATATGAAAAGAAAGGCGAAATTGAAGATGTCAATCACCAGATGTAGTTGCAAAGTCCGGAGCTAGCCTTTCCAACACCAAGGCCGAAGGCACCCGCGCGCGCAGCTTGACAACGCGTTGACGCCGCAGCCCCGGCCCGCCGGCCACGCATGCGCCCTCCGCTCAGGCGCCCCCGGGGGCCGGCCGCCGCTGCCACCGGCCGCCCGTGGACAGCCGCCGTGTAACGCCCGCGTATTAATCTCTGGGAAAACCACCTAAATAATACACCCGGTAAAAATTCGTTTCAAAACTTTTCTCGCCGAGCGCCGCTCCCCTGTCCTGCTCACCGCTGCCACTCCACCTCTCTGCTCCCCATCCCGAGCACCGTGCTCCGCTCGCCGACCGGCCGAACCCCACCCGCTGCCCAGCTCGTCATCGCCACCCCGCTCCCCGCCGGGCCGACAGCGCGCGTGCACGCCACCGCCTGCCCGCTGCCGTCTCGTCGTCGCGCCGACACTCCACACCATCGCCGGCCGGCCTCCCCTCACTCGACTCGATCGCCCGACCGCCGTACACCACCACCGTGCCATCCCAGCTCTACTGCGCGGGCACGCCACGTCCCGACCGCGCACGCACGCCATCGCCGACCACCGCACCGCCCCCGCACGCCGCCACCGTCCTCGCCAACGGCCCCACTCATTCGAGCGCGCACACCACGTCACGACGCGCGCACGCGACAAGAACAGGGCCACCCGTACCTCAAACCCGCCGGCCATCGTCGTACCCGAGCGCCGGACGCCATTAACGCCGCCCGACCTACCCCTCTCGTCGGCCCACTCCCTCACCACCCCTCCGCGCCTATAAATGGGGTCCTGAGCACCCTCTCCCTCACCACCAGCTCAACCGCCCTCCAGTTGAACCCCTCCACCGCCGCAACGCCGCCGCCATCGCCTCCAGTACCGCCGCCGCCGCCGCTCTTGTGAACCGGCCGCCTCACTCCACCTCCGCCCGAGGTAGGACCACCAGTGGACTTGCCATGACCCCCTCTCCCTTTTCCCCCTGTTCCCGTCCACCGCCGCTGCCCCTATCGCCGGCGATTTGGCCGGACAGCGCCGCCGCCGTCGCCCCCCCCTCTGTGCTCTGTTTCGCGAGGAAGACAGCACTTTTGTGCATAACCCCCTGAAGATTGTCCTATTCAACCCGCCGTCCACATAAACAGGAACCCCTCTCTCTTGGGCGCTTTGCACAAAACCCCCTGCACTTTTGCCAAATTAACCCGCAGTCCATCCAACACTATTCCCTCTCTCTCTGTCTGTTTCACCCGAGGCCCCTGAACTTTTCCCTATTTACAAAAAGGTCCTTTTTCTTTTAAAACAGCCCCTAAACTCCACTTAACCCGTCATTTCATGCGCCAAATTAATCCCGTTTGACCCCAAACTCCACCACAATATTCACCAATATATTTCCGCCAGATCCAACCAGTCCATACTCAAAAATAATCATGTCATCACCTTTCGCTCTCGTTTTCCGTTCTTTCCTTCTGAGCTCAATAAAAGCTTTTTCTTTTATTTATTTGGGTGCTTGTTTGTGTGTGCCGTAGACTCCGCCGTAAACGAGGAAGGACTCGAGGAGGAGCAGTGCTACGAGCAGGAGCTTGGAGACCAAGACCCCGGGCAGGAATCCCCCGAGGGTTGGGAGAACGGCAAGTGCAATCCCACCCTTTTGATGCATATTGTTGTCCCAATTTTTATAAACACAACCCATGGCCTGATTTATAAAACTTGCATGATTTTACTGATAAACCCGGTTGGATAGCCACCCCTTGATTGCTATAACTAATTCCTTGACAACCCAGATTAATGTTTAAATATGACAATGCTCTGTTTGAATATTAGTCACTGCTAGAAATGCTTAGGAACATTTTACCGTTATACCCCCATGACAAATACTTGGTGTTTACAAAAACAACCGTGTGCGTACTTTGAAATAAAAGAGATGAATTGTGTAAATAAAATGAGTACCCGTGTGGGATGAGACAGACGGTATTTCCGCGTGAAATACCAAGGTGAGCCCGAACCAGTGTGGTTGAGCATGGTGGAAGTTGTCTATCCTATCACAAGTTTTGGGATGATGTTGATGTGTCATCTAGCCTAACCCATTTTTCTGTACCACCACTCGACCGTTGTATGTGGCAACGGCCTAGCATAAATCCCACTAGTTGAGCTGCTGGTTATGTGGTGTGCTGGTGAGCAACAGAGGGCCATGGAGCCGGGGATACGGTCTATGTGAGGTATGCCCCTGGTTAGAACCTCGTTGGTAGGTTGCTAACCCCTGGTCGCGTCTGTGACAACTTGTCAGTTTAGCTATGGTGGGTAATGGCTTTGATAGGAGCTGCACTGGCACTAAGGTGTTCATGTTGTGGTAGCCTACTTGTGGTTGTGTACACCTCTGCAGAGTTAAAACCTATCCGGATAGCCGTGTCCACGGTATTGGGCGAGTTACGGCTTGGTCACTTCACTAGTCCCCTGTTTTGGTGTAAGAAAGTGTTGGTGTATGACTGAGCTGAGAAATGTTTTGACATGGGCTACGACAGATGGGAAATCTGGTAGCAACAAAATCTTGTACGAAAAGTATTACTTTTACTGTTCCTTTTAAAAGTAATATTTGTGAAAATCCTTTGCGAAAACTAACCCTCTGCATGTGTAATAAAATTTGCTTTGCTGCTAAATAAACCATAAACCTTCCTTGTTGCTATCCTGTGCATACTTCTGTTATACCCCTCCGTGGTTGTGGTTGCGCTTGCTGAGTACGAGTGTACTCACCCTTGCTTCATCTGTTGCAGAGGCAGACCCGGACTTTGTGCCCGAGGATATCGTCTAGTGGGGTTCGTTCTGCACCCAACCTTTGCCTGTGAGTTAGGGCCACCCGCTGCAAGCCGCATGCGTTGCCACTCTGATGAAGACCTCTATGTTATCAACCTTTTTATCTGGAGCTTAGTGTTAGTTCTGTTTGTTGTGGCCCTGCAATGCCACCGTCTCCCGTAATGTCGCTTTTGTACTGAACTATCTGTTGTAATAATGTGAACCAGCATCCTGGGACTGGTATTTGTATCACATTAAGTTCTCTCTTTCGAGGGGACGCTTCAGGTGGTATCAGAGCCGATAGGTTGGCCGTAGGACGTACCCCTAGGATCTTGACCCTACCTAGTCTTCTCTCACCAGTTGTCTTGCCTAATCCTTTCCCCCACACAAGTACTCACCGACGGCTTTTTGACTTGTTCCAGATGGCCCAGCCGCTTGACGAGGGTTGGGGCGAAGGAGTCTGCCCCGCAGAACCTGGCCTCCCCAATTTGCTGCTGCTCAGCCTGGAGCACGTTGGAGTCACAGAGATCCCCGAGTACTTTTGCCGGGAGTTCACCACCAATGGTACCCGTCGGTGCCGGATGTTCATCTTTGTGGGGAGAAGCTCGCTGTACAAGGAAGTGGCACCTTGGTTTGTTCACGCCACCGGCTACGACCGCCCCAATGCCTACCGCAAAGCCGCAAGAAGAGCCCTGGTGTGCCTCCGCACACTCTACAGGCAGTACCTTGTGGGAACAGCACTAGGTTTTACCCCACCTCTGGTGAGTGGAGGACGTGAGTGGATTACTCAGATGAGAAACCTTGGGAGAGATGAAGATATGGAGGACACTGTATCCCACATGTCCATTTACCTCACTGGTTTGGACAGGCTGTACCGAGAGACATCGGGACAGCTGAGGCACCAGATCCGCAGAGCCGAGAAGGCGGAGAAGGAGTTGGAAGAAGCAAAGAGAGAGTTGGAGATTCAGAAAGTGACAGCTACCCAAGCTGTCAGCTCCCTAGCCGCTCAGCACGCTAGATGCCAGGCTTACTCTGAGTACATGGATAGGCTTGAAGCCTACAGAAGAGAGAATGGGCTGCTGGAAGGAGAGCCCGAGATGACCCACGTGGATGCAGGCACGCAGACCGAAGAAGAAGTGCCAGAGTATCAGCTCCCCCTGAAGAAACGCCGAGTCTGTCTAGAGTAGATCAGCACTTAGTCTAGCCCCTCCTAGAATAGGGTCTGTTGTTTCCAGTAGCACTACCAGCTTAGCCTCGATGTATCCATGATCTTTGTACCCCACCATGTTATGCAATAAAGGTCACCTTTTATCCTGCATCTGTTCAAACTTTTGTTTTCCCCTAGTTTCAGATGGCGGAACAAGGATGGACCCAGGGAGTTTGCCCAGTCACACCAGGCTTCGCTAGCCTGTTGATCCCCGCGCTGGAACGCCTCGGTGTGCCCGAACGCCCGAGGTACTACAGCAGGGAGTATGAACACCATGGGACCCAACGCTGCAGAGTGGTCATAGTTGTCGCCAAGAGTGACCTCCACCCTGTCGAAGCATGGCGTACGACCGCCACAGGATTCAGACACCAGGACACCTACCCCTTGGCTCTCAGAAAAGCCCTCCGCTTCATGTGCGGAATCTTTGAAAGGCACCTGGTCCCCACCCCAATGAGGTACTTTCCGCCGGTCGTCAGAAGTGCGGTCTGGCGAGCCCGCATAAGGAACTTGGAGCAGCGCCGTCAAGAGGAACCCCTTTTGCACCAGGTGGTCACCTACCTCAGTTCCTTGGACCAACTCTTTGACGAGCAGGCCGAACGCCTGAGAGAACAGATCGCCCGGGTTGAACAAGCAGAATTCACGGTCCGCATGTACCAAGTCCAGGTGGCCCAAGCTGAAGCAAGAGTCGCTGCTGCCATCAGCAATGAGGCAGTCGCCCAAGAAAGCCTCAGGCAGGCTCGAGACCTGCGTATCCAGGATTGGACCAGAAGTGGAACACCTGTCCCGGCAATTGGAGAACCCCATGTCCTACTTGGGACACCGATCATGGCATGGGGAGAAATTGTGGGAAACCCACAAGCACTATCGGGAACTCCGGCAGGATCGCCGCCCGCTGAAGAAGGACCGTCTGAGCCGCCTCGGGAGAATGGGACCTTGACCGAGGCTGAGCAGGCACGACTTGCACCGCCAGAAGAGCGCGCCAGCCCAGAGGAGAGCTCGCCTCGCGAGTAGGCCCAAAGTCAAGCACTCAGATGGGAATGAAGCCAGCTTGGTCCGAAGAACTCTTGTATCCCTAGCAGTAGTTTCCCTACCATGTCCTGTATCCCCGCCTTGTAGTGCGAACCCTGTTGTGCCCCCCCAAGTGTTGTAACCCTCAGCCGTTGGAATGGAACCTTGTGTGTTTGTTTGCTAGCTTGTGTGTTGTTTCTGCCTTTTTAAAATGCGAACTAATCAACTTAAACATCATTTAACCCAATCTTACAAAGGCCTTGCTCAACCTGCAGATGGTAAACACTCGTGCTAGCGCCTCTCAGAGACGCGCCCCTCCTGCTGGGGGAGAGCAACCAGAAGGAAGAAGAGAGAATCCTGAGAACCAGGAGGTGGATCAGCAGGATCCTATGGGAGAAAACCAGCCTGAAGGACAAGCGCCTGTAAGAGGCGAACCAGAAGCAAGCCATCCCAGAAGTCAGAATGAGGGATCTTTTGTGATGCCCCCACTCCCGCCGGATTTCAACTTGGCACAAGCTTTGTACCACCACACCCTGTTCATGCAAAATGTGTGGAATGCCAGCCGCCGTCAGGAGACAGCCCGTAGACCCAATGCGGGTGATAAATTGACCAACTTTCTGAGAACCAGGCCACCCACCTTTGGAGGGTCTAGCAACCCCTTGGAAGCAGATGACTGGCTGAGAACTATCAAGAGGAAACTGGAACCGTTTGGATGTGGAGACCGTGACAAAGTTCTTCTGACCTCCCACCAGCTCACTGGAACTGCTTTAGCTTGGTGGGATGCTTACTGTGCAGCTTCCCCGAACGAGTCTGCGATCACCTGGAAGGAATTTGAAGAGGAGTTTCGTCGCTACCACATTCCCGACGCCACCATGAGGCGCAAGGCAGATGAGTTTCGTGCACTGAAGCAAGGAAACAAAACTGTGGAAGAGTACACCCATGAGTTCACTGAACTGGCCCGTTATGCACCAGATGAAGTGAAGACAGATGCAAAGAGGCAGGATGCTTTCATTAGAGGTCTACACCCAGATCTTCGAGCTCTGATAGTCACCCACAGTTTCCCTGACTTCAATACACTGATGAACAAGGCCATTGTCACAGAAAAGGCCAGAATGGAGGCAAGGCAAGAGAACAAGCGCAAGTTCTTGGAAAGCAAGAACCGTCAGATGGACCGCTCGCAGAAACCCAGGAGCTCCGGTTATGCTGCACCTAGACCCTTGGCTCCAATGCAGTATAGGACCCAGTCTCAGGCCACAAGCTCCCAGGCTCCCAACAACCAGTTCAAGAGCCAGACCACCTCGAAGCCACCACAGAGCAAGGTCAGTCAGGCCACAGCCATCAACAACAATACGAGAGCCTGCTTCAACTGCCGTGAGACCGGGCACTACATCGCCGATTGCCCGTATCCTAGGAGCAAGCCTGCGATATCAGTCTACTCCAACTCGGTGAATGGACCCAAGCCACCAGTGTCTGGAGCCAACCGTGTACCCGTCCGCAGCACCAACACCGGCAGCAACAACAACAACAACACCCAGCAGTCATATGGACGAGCCCGCGTCAACCACATCGACGCGCAGGAAGCTCAAGGAGCACAAGGAGTAGTACTCGGTGAGTACCTAGTCAGTTCAGTTTTGGCAACAGTATTATTTGATTCAGGGGCATCGCATTCTTTCATATCATCAAGTTTTGTGGAAAAGCACAAAATACCTACAGTACTACTAAAGACACCCCTACTAACCCGAACACCTGGAGGTGATATTAAGTGCCAGTTAGGTTGTTCGCGGGTACGGATTCTTTTAAGTGGGGTAGAGTTTCTAGCAGACCTAGTGGTACTAGAATCCAAAGGAATAGATGTGATCCTTGGAATGGATTGGTTAGGCAAACACAATGGTCTCATAGGTTGTGCTGACAAGGTAGTGCACCTAACCAACCCAGATGGAATACAAGTAGCCTGTCACACCAAAGGAAGTGGACCAGATCCTATGATCTTTAGTATGGAAACAAAAACCATAGAAGAAGTCCCGGTAATCAGAGAATACCCTGATGTTTTTCCTGAAGTATTACCTGGTATGCCACCGGATAGGGACATAGAGTTTGCTATTGAACTTGTCCCTGGAACCTCTCCTATAGCCAAGAGACCCTATAGGATGGCAGCCTCAGAGTTAGCAGAGTTAAAGAAACAACTAGAAGAGTTGCAGCAGATGGGCTTTATCAGACCCAGCACATCCCCTTGGGGAGCCCCAGTGCTCTTTGTGAGGAAGAAGGATGGGAGTATGAGATTGTGCATCGACTATCGTGCACTAAATGATGTCACTATCAAGAACAAATACCCACTCCCTAGAATTGATGATCTCTTTGATCAGCTGAAAGGAGCCAAGTACTTCTCCAAGATTGACTTAAGGACTGGGTATCACCAACTGAAAATTAAGGGGAGTGACACCTCAAAGACCGCATTCGTCACCCGATATGGGCAGTATGAGTTCACAGTGATGCCCTTTGGACTCACCAATGCGCCGGCCTACTTCATGAACCTTATGAACAAAGTGTTTATGGATGAGTTAGACAAGTTTGTCGTAGTCTTCATTGATGATATACTTATCTACTCCAAGAGTGCCGAAGAGCATGAGCAACACTTGCGGGTAGTGTTGGAAAAATTGAGAGCACACCAACTCTATGCCAAATTTAGCAAGTGTGAATTTTGGCTGGAAAAAGTAGCCTTCCTTGGCCATATTTTGACCGCAGAAGGGGTAGCAGTAGACCCTGAGAAGGTAGAGGCAGTCTCAAACTGGCAACAACCAACCAATGTGAGTGAGATCAGAAGTTTCCTTGGCTTAGCCGGATACTATCGGAGGTTTATTGAAGGGTTTTCCAAGATAGCTAGATCCATGACGGATTTGCTTAAGAAAGAAAAGAAATTTGTTTGGACCGAGTCGTGCGAAAAGAGTTTCCAGGAGCTGAAGAAAAAGCTGACCGCTGCCCCAGTTCTAACCCTACCAGATATTCACAGGGATTTTGTCGTTTACTGCGACGCATCCCGCCAAGGATTAGGGTGTGTTCTTATGCAAGATGGGAAGGTTGTAGCTTATGCCTCCCGACAACTCAGACCTCATGAGCAGAATTACCCAACGCATGATTTGGAATTTGCAGCCGTAGTGCACGCACTCAAGATCTGGAGACACTACCTAATTGGGAATAAGTGTGAAATATACACGGATCATAAGAGCTTAAAGTATATTTTCACCCAACCGGATCTGAACCTCAGACAGAGAAGGTGGTTAGAATTGGTTAAAGATTATAATGTGGAAATTCACTACCACCCTGGCAAAGCTAATGTAGTGGCAGATGCCCTGAGCCGGAAGTCTTACAAACCCAAGAGTGCCCACCTGCAAGAAGAGATGGCACGACTCAATGTGCACATCGTCCCTCGGAATAATAGTCACCAACTGACAATCCAGTCCACTCTGGAGGATCGGATCAGAGAGGCCCAGAGAGCAGACAAGAATTTAGTGCAGATCTGCGAGCACACCGGAGAAAATAAAGCACCAGACTTTAGAGTCGACAGCAAAGGAACGCTGTGGTATAAGGATAGGATTTGTGTGCCTAAGGAAGGAGACTTTAGGCAGATAATCATGGACGAGGCCCACAACTCGCCATATTCCATTCACCCGGGATCCACCAAAATGTATTTGGATTTAAAGCAGAACTACTGGTGGAAAGGAATGAAAGCTGACATAGCTCAGTTTGTCGCTCAGTGTGATACCTGCCAAAGGATTAAGGCTGAACACCAGAAACCGGCAGGATTATTACAACCCTTGCCTATCCCAGTTTGGAAATGGGATGAGATAGGAATGGACTTTGTGGTAGGACTACCCAGAACACAGAAGGGACATGACTCTATATGGGTAATAGTGGACCGACTCACTAAAGTCGCTCACTTTTTACCCGTACGGACCAATTATGGTGGAGAGAAACTAGCCAAGCTTTATGTGGAAAACATAGTAAAGCTGCATGGAGTGCCCAGTAGAATTGTTTCGGACCGAGGGACCCAGTTCACCTCGAGATTTTGGAAAAGTTTACATAAAGCTATGGGCACCAAGTTGGACTTTAGCTCCGCATACCACCCACAGACCGATGGCCAGACAGAACGAGTAAACCAAATTATGGAAGATATGCTGAGAGCATGTGTCCTTACCTATGGTAAAGATTGGGAACAGAGCTTACCCTATGCAGAGTTCTCCTATAACAATGGTTACCAGGCAAGTTTAGGCATGTCTCCGTTTGAAGCCCTCTACGGGAGAAAGTGCAGAACTCCCCTAATGTGGTCAGAAGTAGGAGAGCGCACACTAGTGGGACCCGCACTCATAAAAGAAGCCGAAGAGAAAGTAGCTGAAATTAGAGAGAAATTGAAAGCAGCCCAGTGCAGACAGAAAAGCTACGCAGACAAAAAGAGACGAGAACTGGAATTTAATCCAGGAGATTTTGTTTATCTCAAAGTTTCACCCATCCGGGGAACCCGTAGATTTCAAGTCCATGGGAAGTTAGCCCCTCGGTATATCGGACCATACCCGGTGCAAAAGAAAGTTGGAAAAGTGGCCTACCGATTGGGGTTACCCGAAGCAATGTCAGATATACACCCAGTATTCCATGTTTCACAGTTGAGAAAATGTCTAAGAGTACCTGAAGAAGAACACATACCAGAAGAAGAGATAGACCTACAGACAGATCTGCGATATCAGGAAGTACCGGTCAAAATTTTGGACACCGTCACCAAGAGAACCAGGAACTCCGAAGTACGGATATGCAGAGTACAGTGGAGCAGACACAGTGTGAAGGAAGCTACGTGGGAAAGAGAGGATGCCCTGAAGAAAGAGTTCCCCCACCTTTTTAGGAGCCAGCCGAATCTCGAGGACGAGATTCCTTTAAGTGGGGTAGGTTTGTAACGCCCGCGTTTTAATCTCTGGGAAAACCACCTAAATAATACACCCGGTAAAAATTCGTTTCAAAACTTTTCTCGCCGAGCGCCGCTCCCCTGTCCTGCTCACCGCCGCCACTCCACCTCTCTGCTCCCCATCCCGAGCACCGTGCTCCGCTCGCCGACCGGCCGAACCCCACCCGCTGCCCAGCTCGTCATCGCCACCCCGCTCCCCGCCGGGCCGACCGCGCGCGTGCACGCCACCGCCTGCCCGCTGCCGTCTCGTCGTCGCGCCGACACTCCACACCATCGCCGGCCGGCCTCCCCTCACTCGACTCGATCGCCCGACCGCCGTACACCACCACCGTGCCATCCCAGCTCTACTGCGCGGGCACGCCACGTCCCGACCGCGCACGCACGCCATCGCCGACCGCCGCACCGCCCCCGCACGCCGCCACCGTCCTCGCCAACGGCCCCACTCATTCGAGCGCGCACGCCACGTCACGACGCGCGCACGCGACAAGAACAGGGCCACCCGTACCTCAAACCCGCCGGCCATCGTCGTACCCGAGCGCCGGACGCCATTAACGCCGCCCGACCTACCCCTCTCGTCGGCCCACTCCCTCACCACCCCTCCGCGCCTATAAATGGGGTCCTGAGCACCCTCTCCCTCACCACCAGCTCAATCGCCCTCCAGTTGAACCCCTCCACCGCCGCAACGCCGCCGCCATCGCCTCCAGTACCGCCGCCGCCGCCGCTCTTGTGAACCGGCCGCCTCACTCCACCTCCGCCCGAGGTAGGACCACCAGTGGACTTGCCATGACCCCCTCTCCCTTTTCCCCCTGTTCCCGTCCACCGCCGCTGCCCCTATCGCCGGCGATTTGGCCGGACAGCGCCGCCGCCGTCGCCCCCCCCCCCCCTCTGTGCTCTGTTTCGCGAGGAAGACAGCACTTTTGTGCATAACCCCCTGAAGATTGTCCTATTCAACCCGCCGTCCACATAAACAGGAACCCCTCTCTCTTGGGCGCTTTGCACAAAACCCCCTGCACTTTTGCCAAATTAACCCGCAGTCCATCCAACACTATTCCCTCTCTCTCTGTCTGTTTCACCCGAGGCCCCTGAACTTTTCCCTATTTACAAAAAGGTCCTTTTTCTTTTAAAACAGCCCCTAAACTCCACTTAACCCGTCATTTCATGCGCCAAATTAATCCCGTTTGACCCCAAACTCCACCACAATATTCACCAATATATTTCCGCCAGATCCAACCAGTCCATACTCAAAAATAATCATGTCATCACCTTTCGCTCTCGTTTTCCGTTCTTTCCTTCTGAGCTCAATAAAAGCTTTTTCTTTTATTTATTTGGGTGCTTGTTTGTGTGTGCCGTAGACTCCGCCGTAAACGAGGAAGGACTCGAGGAGGAGCAGTGCTACGAGCAGGAGCTTGGAGACCAAGACCCCGGGCAGGAATCCCCTGAGGGTTGGGAGAACGGCAAGTGCAATCCCACCCTTTTGATGCATATTGTTGTCCCAATTTTTATAAACACAACCCATGGCCTGATTTATAAAACTTGCATGATTTTACTGATAAACCCGGTTGGATAGCCACCCCTTGATTGCTATAACTAATTCCTTGACAACCCAGATTAATGTTTAAATATGACAATGCTCTGTTTGAATATTAGTCACTGCTAGAAATGCTTAGGAACATTTTACCGTTATACCCCCATGACAAATACTTGGTGTTTACAAAAACAACCGTGTGCGTACTTTGAAATAAAAGAGATGAATTGTGTAAATAAAATGAGTACCCGTGTGGGATGAGACAGACGGTATTTCCGCGTGAAATACCAAGGTGAGCCCGAACCAGTGTGGTTGAGCATGGTGGAAGTTGTCTATCCTATCACAAGTTTTGGGATGATGTTGATGTGTCATCTAGCCTAACCCATTTTTCTGTACCACCACTCGACCGTTGTATGTGGCAACGGCCTAGCATAAATCCCACTAGTTGAGCTGCTGGTTATGTGGTGTGCTGGTGAGCAACAGAGGGCCATGGAGCCGGGGATACGGTCTATGTGAGGTATGCCCCTGGTTAGAACCTCGTTGGTAGGTTGCTAACCCCTGGTCGCGTCTGTGACAACTTGTCAGTTTAGCTATGGTGGGTAATGGCTTTGATAGGAGCTGCACTGGCACTAAGGTGTTCATGTTGTGGTAGCCTACTTGTGGTTGTGTACACCTCTGCAGAGTTAAAACCTATCCGGATAGCCGTGTCCACGGTATTGGGCGAGTTACGGCTTGGTCACTTCACTAGTCCCCTGTTTTGGTGTAAGAAAGTGTTGGTGTATGACTGAGCTGAGAAATGTTTTGACATGGGCTACGACAGATGGGAAATCTGGTAGCAACAAAATCTTGTACGAAAAGTATTACTTTTACTGTTCCTTTTAAAAGTAATATTTGTGAAAATCCTTTGCGAAAACTAACCCTCTGCATGTGTAATAAAATTTGCTTTGCTGCTAAATAAACCATAAACCTTCCTTGTTGCTATCCTGTGCATACTTCTGTTATACCCCTCCGTGGTTGTGGTTGCGCTTGCTGAGTACGAGTGTACTCACCCTTGCTTCATCTGTTGCAGAGGCAGACCCGGACTTTGTGCCCGAGGATATCGTCTAGTGGGGTTCGTTCTGCACCCAACCTTTGCCTGTGAGTTAGGGCCACCCGCTGCAAGCCGCATGCGTTGCCACTCTGATGAAGACCTCTATGTTATCAACCTTTTTATCTGGAGCTTAGTGTTAGTTCTGTTTGTTGTGGCCCTGCAATGCCACCGTCTCCCGTAATGTCGCTTTTGTACTGAACTATCTGTTGTAATAATGTGAACCAGTATCCTGGGACTGGTATTTGTATCACATTAAGTTCTCTCTTTCGAGGGGACGCTTCAGGTGGTATCAGAGCCGATAGGTTGGCCGTAGGACGTACCCCTAGGATCTTGACCCTACCTAGTCTTCTCTCACCAGTTGTCTTGCCTAATCCTTTCCCCCACACAAGTACTCACCGACGGCTTTTTGACTTGTTCCAGATGGCCCAGCCGGTTGACGAGGGTTGGGGCGAAGGAGTCTGCCCCGCAGAACCTGGCCTCCCCAAGTTGCTGCTGCTCAGCCTGGAGCACGTTGGAGTCACAGAGATCCCCGAGTACTTTTGCCGGGAGTTCACCACCAATGGTACCCGTCGGTGCCGGATGTTCATCTTTGTGGGGAGAAGCTCGCTGTACAAGGAAGTGGCACCTTGGTTTGTTCACGCCACCGGCTACGACCGCCCCAATGCCTACCGCAAAGCCGCAAGAAGAGCCCTGGTGTGCCTCCGCACACTCTACAGGCAGTACCTTGTGGGAACAGCACTAGGTTTTACCCCACCTCTGGTGAGTGGAGGACGTGAGTGGATTACTCAGATGAGAAACCTTGGGAGAGATGAAGATATGGAGGACACTGTATCCCACATGTCCATTTACCTCACTGGTTTGGACAGGCTGTACCGAGAGACATCGGGACAGCTGAGGCACCAGATCCGCAGAGCCGAGAAGGCGGAGAAGGAGTTGGAAGAAGCAAAGAGAGAGTTGGAGATTCAGAAAGTGACAGCTACCCAAGCTGTCAGCTCCCTAGCCGCTCAGCACGCTAGATGCCAGGCTTACTCTGAGTACATGGATAGGCTTGAAGCCTACAGAAGAGAGAATGGGCTGCTGGAAGGTAGACGGCCCGGCGGCGAGGTGGTTTGGGGACCCCGTGCCGCCCCGTGGGAGCGACGCGGGGGAGGAGATCCTCCTAACTATTCAAATAAATACAATATATATTGTTAATTCAGTATAATAATTACCCTAAATTGAGTTTATATCAGTGCATAAGCAGACATCACAGCATGCAGCAGCACTGACATCGATTCTTGAAAATGAGCATATAGCATTGATATTGAGGAATCCATCCATACAAAGCTAAAAGTCCAGTCTAATGTCATATTTTACATCAAAACACTACTGGCTCACAGCCGCCATATCAGATCGGCTAACCATGCACGGGAACTCAAGAAATGTTTTCAGTTTTAAAGAATTACAATGATTGTATGATGAAAAGATTGTACAACATAATTAAATAACTCTATTTGGAGATGCCAGTTTATAAGGATTCAGACATATTTTTTGTATTGTACTCACTGATATGTAATATGTTTCGCTTGCACCCATGCAGTTGCGCGGAGTTTTTGCTAGTAAGTACATATTCACGTGTTGGTAACTGTTTGTTGATGCGAAGAACCTGGTTGATGACTGTTTGTTGATGCGAAGAGCCTGGTTGCTAGCTTTCTTTACCGGGCAAATTCACCTGTTGGTAAAGAAAACGAAAAGAAAAACCTTAATCTATGGATCGGGATATCCCGCGACCCATTGCATTATAAACCGACGTGCGACCCTGACCTTCTCCTCGTCTCCTCCGCCCCCGCTGCCTCCTCGGCCCTCGGCTCTGGCGGCCCAACCGCCTCCGCCGCCGTCCACCGCCCGCCTCCATGCTAACCCCTCCTCTGGCGTCTTCTCCGTCGCCTCCACTACCCCGGCTCCGGCGGTCGAGCCGCCTCCACTGCCACCCACCGCCCGCCTCCACGCTAACCCCTCCTCCGACATCTCCTCTTCCGGTGTCTCTGCTCCCCGCCGCCGGCACCGTCCACCCGGGGTCTCCTACCACCCAGCGACCGTCGCCGCCGTGCAGACCGCCGGTGAGCTCTGACCCTAGCAACCCCGTGGAGCTAACCCGGCCGGCGGCGGCACGCGGGTCACGCGCTCGGCGTGGAGCGCGACAAGTCGCTTGATAGATTTACCTTTTTTATAGTTGGATGGGCCATGAAAAGGAAGAAGGAAAACGCGGAAACGGAGAAAAGAAAAGGTAAAGATGGATTGGAGGCATGAATTCAAAGGAGAGTTTGTCCAAAATGGGAAACTGGATTCTGACGGAACAAAAACTTACTGTAGACAGAATATATATTCATTTTTCAATCAAACACTATGTAACTGGCAGAATTTAGAAATTTAGAAGATATTATTTTATCTGAATTTATAAAAATCAAATAAACGTTGTTTTTAGAAAAAAAAATAGAAAAGCCTTTATTTTATGTAATCTAAATTATTCACAACACAAACTATAAATTCTGGTGTGTGACACAAGAAAAAATAAAAAATAAAATGATCCATCAATGGATTTTGAACGAGGTCCTGGAATACCATAGCGAGTGTGAGACTAGGGGCGACCACTCGCAATTGTAAAACACGCGAGCGCCGTTCCTTTCCATTTCTACGCTTGCGATCACCAAGAAAAATGACATCAACCTAGCCTGTGGGTCTTCTTCGTTCTGCCTGGCGCTGCAACACGAACCAGCGGAGTCCATTCTATTTTGGACGCCTCCTATCGCCACAGACCCAGGATCGCCCTGCCCCCCGCAGATCCATACCCTGCGTGATTTTAGATCGCCTTCCTGCAGCTGCATTCACCGATCGTGCACTGCAGGTGTGTGGCCAAGCAACACCGCAGCTTGCTCAGTCGGTTAGTGTTTGCCCTGCAACGTCCTTGCGTGTTTTGCGTTCTGTTCCTGAGAAGCGGAGGCAGCGGTGGCGCCTAAAATCCGATTGAGCTGCAGTGCCACAGCCCTTGGTGACATCCAAATCAGCTTGCTCTTTCTGTTGAGTGTTGATCCTTCCCATCAAAAACGGTCACTCGTATGTGGTCCTATCTTCTCCAGCAAAATTCAGATCATGCATAGGAGGAGGTACATCATCAAGGCCGTGTCATGCCTTATCCAGCGAGCCCGCCTCCTTTGTTCTATTTATAACTCAAATCCAACTTGGATTATAACTAATTAGAGACTAGAACATAAGCGCGCCCTATCAACACAAAATAAACGAAACATTGAAAGCATCTTGGTAAACTATCAAAGCAGCCAATCCAAACATGAAGCAAAGAAACCAAAAAAGCCAACAAATAAAATATAGCAAAATGAATTTGAAGAACAACAAATTCATGATAGTCTCATGAAAATAATTTATTCACTAATTCACATAAATATTCCTTGTGATTTAAATAGTTGGATGTGTACCATTCTAAATTAATATACACAATTTGATGAGTCATTGTGATGCCAGATCAATGGGCCATGATCAGCAAATTCAAGCTGAGAACACAGCAAAGGTACTAATTGCAATGTCCAGAGACAACTGGAACTGCTAGCTACTCAGATAGAGCTAACAAAAGCCACCAACCAATGGCAGCAATATCTTTGCAACACATAATTCACAGACCCAGTGAAGTCAGGGCTAATAAACCAAAAAATAACAATGTTGAGTACATAAACATAAACATTTGTGCTATGTTGAGTACACAAAAGGAACAAAGAAACAGACATGGATTCTATATTCCATCAGGTGATGCAAAGATGATCCATGATCAACTCAGAAAATCTTCATACATAATTACACACTATACTCAGGCCTGGAGTTGAATGGCAAGCACAGGCATAGAAAAAAAGATACACCAGAGCAAATTTTAAACTGAATCAAGGTATTTCTGTTGGTCACCACTCAACACAGTTCACATGGACACAACATTGTTCAGCTTGGACATATACCATAGAAAATAAAAAAGTAGCAGTGCAACCTAAAGTAATGCTGAAAACTGAAACACTATCAGAGAAAAGCATAGCACTTCTGACAGATGGCTGCAAATGCCTCGGCCATAGGACCACAGCAATTTGGAACACTCTTGTTTGGCTTGCCCCATGGAGCTATAGATGTACAGGCACGGCACTTGCAAACATAAACATGAAAGCACAGGTCAACATATGTTAACGGAATATTCACATATACAGTAGCACCAACACATTATAGCATGCTAAATTTCAGATCAGGCCTATGCATAGATATAAGTGTCCCTGATTGCTCAATCTTGCATTCTAAATATTTCAGGAGGCTAAACTCTATAAGCTTATAATCTGTTTGCATGAATTTCAGAGAACAAAATCTAAATCTCAGGTTAACATTGATAGCTGTACTTAACCAGAAGGCAAACATGTAAGTAATGAAATTGGTAATCCAAAAACAAGAATAAATATGGACAGCACTAAGCAAATAAAGAGATGTTCATTCTTTAAGCAAACAAAGAAATGCCAATGCCTTAACTTTCACCGATTTTTGAGTAGAATCTCAATGAGATCAAGAACGCTCTAAACAATAGCCAACAGAATTTTGAGTCGAATCTTTCTGATCCTTTGAATTTTCCAGCATCTCACCGACCACCTGAATAGAATCTGCTGAAAAAGAAAACTGTACTAAAGGACTCTGGAACTACACTACTAAACTACAAATCCACTAAAGGATTCTGGAGCTACTAAACTACTAAAAAACTAGTAGTCTTTGTCTATCAGGCGAGGGAAAGGAAAATAGCCGATAAGCAGCTTCTAAAACTGCCTACATGCAGCTCCGTTTCCAATCTGCCTTGTTATTTTTCAGCCTATATCTATCAGCAGAGGCAGAGCAGGCTAGCAGAGCAGATTTCTCATGACCCCAAGCAAGCTACCATCCATGCTGTATGATTTCAGCAAATTAATTAAACCAAACACGTGGATTTCTCGTTCATTAATCAAAATGGCTTGCCATATCAAACATCACAATCACCGCTAGAGGGACCAAATCCTAGCATCTCATTTTACTCAAAGAACAATTGGTGGTTTACAAAACTACTGAATAACTGGGTACCATATTAATCAAGCTGGCTTGCCATATTAAAGATCCTAATCACCACTAGAGGGACCAAATCCTAGCATCTCATTTTACTTAAAGAACAATTGGTGGTTTACAAGTACCACAGCATCTCATTTTACTAGTACCACTGTTGGCACGAATTCACGGCCACGCAAACGCAGGAACCGGTCAGACCGGTTTCTGTAACCGGTCAGACCGGTTTGCTAGACAGGGCTGGCGGTAGACCTTCGAGCGTCGTCCGGGCAGGATCCCGTCGGGGCAACACACGTAGGGTTGTCCTAGAGTCGGCAGGCCACCTAGGACGCACTCAATCGATGTAGAGACGAATGAGGAACAGCAAATAGTAGATTGGAAAAGTAGGGGAAAAGAGAAAAAGTAAAAAGATAAAAGATAGATGTATTTGTTCGATTGGATTCTCCTCAATCGGCCTTAGACTTTTATATTTATAGGGTAGGATGGTCTTACCCCGTTTGAGTCGGTTACAATATGGGACAAAATAGAGTCCTAATCCTACTCAAATTACAGGTCCAAACCGGTCAGACCGGTTTGGGGACCGGTTGTTCGAGGTGCAGAATCTTCCCGAAGTCATAATTCTCTCATCCGGAGTCCAAAATAGGCGTTCCACATATGCATCTTGATCGTCTCGACGAGAGCTACGCAATGGTAAAGTCCAATTTGCATTTTGACAATGTTTACTAAACCGGTCTGACCGGTTTGTGCAAACCGGTCAGACCGGTTTGCACAGCCGTGCCAATTTTAGTCGTCAACATATGCCCCCTGTTTTTTGGCAAAGCTTGCGTGCCAAAAAATAAGCTTCTGGACCAAAAAAATCTAAGGACGATGATGAAAAAATACACCGGCCATATATTAGTGCTAAGGGTGATAAACGTTATCGACCATAAACTTGTCTTTAACCTCAAAGAACGACTTTCTTTGGCCTCCATACCTGCTTGGTAGTTGCTAACCTTGTTGGCGTGACCTTTGCTTGTTGCTCCACTGATTCTTGCTTATGTATCCGCCGCAATCTTCTCTTTTGAGTACGAGACAAGCCTGAGGGACACCACCTCGGCTGTGAGTATCTTGAATCTCTCTTGATGTCCTTCTCATCTCCTTTAGAAATAGGTGTACTTCTGACCAGATTATTGTTAACAACAAACGGTATTTGCGTTGAACCATAACTTTCATATATAGGAGCATATTGAATCATATATGAACGCATATGTAAATTGCTGTAATCTAAAGGTGAATAATAATAAGGATGGAACCAGGACCATGGTGAGGTCGGTCCAACATATGAACAAGGTGCAGCAACATAATTTACTCGAGATTTGTAAGAACAAGATTCATTTTGATTTTCTGATGGAGGTTTTGATTTTTTACCTTTACTAGGCCGATTTCCTCGCTTTTGACTTGATCTCTTCTTCTTGTACTTGGCCAAAAGCTCCTCGAAGGTCGGCTTCACCTTTTTCTTGTGCTTGGGGCACTTCAAACCTTTCTGGAGAAACCGGTCAGACCGGTCTGAGAAACCGGTCAGACCGGTTGACGTACTGCCGGTCTTCTTTGTCTTTTGTTGCCCCCCAAGCACTTGAGGGACCTCCTTCTGCACCTTTATCACTTCTGGATCAGCAAGCTTGTCATCTCCAATGATTACATTTTTTCCAACGGCTTTTTCGGCTTGATGTGGCCGAATTAGCACTTTAGGATTTCGTAACTCAATGGTATTCATAGGAAAAGGATTAGTGTCAACTTGCATAGGATGAAATGTCAAACGACCTTCATTAATGGCCGATTGCACCTGCCGCCGAAATACATTGCAATCATTCGTTGCATGAGAATAAGAATTATGAAATTTACAATAAGCACGTCTTTTCAACTCTTCTAATGGCGGCATAGTATGAGTTATTCTAATTTTTTCCAGCTTTTAGCAATTCATCGAAAATTCTATCACACTTAGCCACATTAAAAGTATATTTAACTTCCTCTTGCCGATTCTTGTGGACCAGCTTTAGAGACTCGCAAGTGCTAGGCTTGTCTTTGGCTGACCATACAAATTCAGTACTATAAACATTATTGCTCTCATCGTCCGAATTATCAGATGCATAATAAATAGGACGATTATTTTTGTTATTGGTTTTTTGTGAACTCCTAGATTCTTTAAGTCGATTTTCATTAGCTAGAGCTTTTTGCAACAACCGACTCACATCTAGAAATTCTTGACCATCTAGTTTGTCTCTATGAACATCAAGCAAACCAGTATAAGCAAGATCAGCTAAATCTCTATCTGAAATTGTTAGACTATAGCATCGGTTTCTAGTGTCTCTAAATCTTCTAATATATTCAGAAACAGATTCATTAGATTTTTGCTTAATCGATACAAGATTTGACAATTTAAACTCAGTTTCACCATTAAAGAAATAATCATGGAATTTTTCTTCTATGTTAGCGAAAGAATAAACTGAGTTGGGTGGCAAAGAAATAAACCAATTAAATGCATCACCCGATAGAGATAAAGGAAATAATCTCATTTTACAAATATCTTTAGAAGCAGCCTCACCACATTGTATAGTAAATTGGCCTATGTGCTCTAAAGTACTTCTACCATCATCCCCACTGAATTTAGTAAACTCCGGTATTTTAAAGCCTGGTGGGTATGCGACATATTCATAATTCTCAGGATACGGTCTTTGATATGACCGATTCTTAGTTTTAGGCTCTATACCAAAAGTTTGTCTAAACATTTCGAGCATCTCCTCTCTAAATCCCTCCATCCCTGGAACGGTTCTAGGTCTAGCAGATCCAGAATGTGGTACTCGATTTATAGTGGGTTGTGGTGTGCTATATGTTGCTGTTTGATTCGGCAATGCGTTAGGAACATGATGCAGCGAACCATTAGAAACACATGTACCTATAGATGGTTCATAATACACGGCTGTATGTGGTGTCATAGCATTAGTAGCAATCATCGTACTCCCTCCACCAGCCGAAGTACCAATGGTAGTTCGGCTATGTATGTGGTTGGTTGGTGATGAACCAATGGGAGCCTTTGGAATATGCAAATTTGATAAATCCTCTAGTGCACTATCTATACAATTTTCGGTATTAGAAGTAAAACCATTAACATCCTTACCAGAAAATTGTTTATTAATTTTAGATTCTATGTTTTCAAAACGAGAATTAATCATTGATTCAAACTTTCCATTCATAGCATCAAATTTATTATTAAAGCTCGCACTAACAGCTCCATCAATAAAATTTGCAATTTCTGAATTAATTTCAGGAGAAACATTGGATTCTACCTTTAGCGCGGGAATATCAATGACTACATCCTTGTCTTTCTTGACGTTCCCTTGTCGATCCATGGAGAAGTGCGATATGTATTGCTTCACGGCTTCTTCTTCCAACTCCTGGATCTCTCGCTCTTTATGCTCACAGATCTTTCTTCGGATTTCCGCAAGCGCTTTCTGCTCCTCAGCCGCCGTTTGATCAACGTTCGGCCTTTGAATGTTTGCAGCATCGACAACAGCAGGTTTAGGTAATTTACCGGCCATGGCAGCCGATTGATTTACCTAAGGATCGATAAAACGGTTTGAGCAACCGGATTTTCGTTCCCCAGCGGAGTCGCCAAATCTGTTGGCACGAATTCACGGCCAACAGAACGCAAACGCAGGAACTGGTCAGACCGGTTTCTGTAACCGGTCAGACCGGTTTGCGGGACAGGGCTGGCGGTAGACCTTCGAGCGTCGTCCGGGCAGGATCCCGTCGGGGAAACGCACGTAGGGTTGTCCTAGAGTCGGCAGGCCACCTAGGACGCCCTCAATCGACGTAGAGACGAAGGAGGAACATCAAATAGTAGATTGGAAAAGTAGGGGAAAAGAGAAAAAGTAAAAAGATAAAAGATAGATGTATTTGTTCGATTGGATTCTCCTCAATCGGCCTTAGCCTTTTATATTTATAGGGTGGGATGGTCTTACCCCGTTTGAGTCGGTTACAATATGGGACAAAATAGAGTCCTAATCCTACTCAAATTACAGGTCCAAACCGGTCAGACCGGTTTGGGAAACTGGTCTGACCGGTTTTCCCTGGTGCAGAATCTTCCCGAAGTCATAACTCTCTCATCCGGAGTCCAAAATAGGCGTTCCACATATGCATCTTGATCGTCTCGACGAGAGCTACGCAATGGTGAAGTCCAATTTGCATTGTGACAATGTTACTAAACCGGTCTGACCGGTTTGTGCATACCGGTCAGACCGGTTTGCACAGCCGTGCCAATTTTAGTCGTCAACAACCACAGCAGCAGAAAAATACTACACAACCAAGAACATTGTTAGGGTCCACATTACATTTCGATTTTTGAACCAGACTCCGGCCACAGCTACATCAACATTAGTTAATTCATGCAGCACGCACACAGATCCTGTATGAAAAAGGATACCTGCCAATTCATGAACTTTGTGCCACCATAACAACCCGGTAACTGAACCAAAAAATAGTGAAACAGATTACTGAACCAAACTAAATGGGTTCTTTCACCGTCAGCAAAACATGGCACTCCCAAAACCACTACATAAGCACATCTTGTTGATACACAAAAGGATGATGCATACTGATACTGAACAAAAAAAAGACTTAAGGGTGCTACTACTAGAAAAGGCAGAAAAATGAACTACTACTGAAATAACAAATCACTGAAACTAAATGCTCACAAAAACTACTGAACTAAGTCCTCAGCAAAATGCATGAACTGCATGCTATCAAGGGGTGTATCACGGGTATTACTGAGCATTACTGAGCACTTATGTTGGACAACTACTGAACATTACTGAGCACTTTCCAAAAACTACTGATTTTACTGAACAAGCAGAGCCCATACAGTGTCACTGAAACCAAAGGAACATCACATTAATCGCATAACAAAATACTGAAATACCCGCGCATTATACTTCCCAAGGGAACTACTAAACTAACAAAATTCGATACTCCACTAACAAAATGGATTACTGGATTACTGGAAAAAAGGCTGAAACCCAAATAATGCAGCACATGCTCGTCAGTGCAAAATGTGTCAGTAAATACCCCAACCATTGCTACTGAACTACCTACTCAGTACAAAATTGGTATTGGGAGGCATTTTGTTGAATAATCCAATGCCCAAAAAAATCTGAACAAAGAAATTTGACATTTGAGCGCTGCTGCTTAAAAGGGATAATATATCCAACATTGAACTACCAAAAAAATGGCATTCAGCGGTTGCTTCACTACTAGCCCATTACTGAAATTAAAAATGCACACATACTCCTTGGTGCAAACTTTGTTGGTATTTTGGAAATCACCTACAACCACATGGGCTTTTTAATTTGAACACACTCATGCTAAAACTATGTGAAATCTTCTAGCATCTAACAACGTGAAAGCCATGAACTATGACCACAACAACTAAAATTTTACTGAACATGGGTGCACAAAAAATGGTGAATCGCACATGGCTGTAAAAAAATTGTGTATATGTGAGAGAGATTCACCTCGATTATCTCCAGTGCTGCTGCTCCTTCACGACCAGCCATAGAGTATCAACGGGTCTCCCATCCCCGACGAATCCAGAAAACCACGGTGCGAGATGAAAGCCTAGAACATCTAGATCAATCAAATATCGTGGCCATGAAGCGAGGAATCAAGAGCAGGTAGCAATGATGGGATGGTGCACAGGCTTATCATGCTCACTGGAGTACCGTGGGGTTTCAAGGTTCCAGGACTTGCGAGGGGCACGAGTCTCCTTCTGCTTCATCCTCGCGAGACTCCTTCCTTCGTCATCACTCATCACCCTGGTGCGCTTCACCTCGCCCAGCTTGGCTACTCCGGACTCTCCGCGCCACCTCGATTGGATCCACCCCCGACGACGCTACGCGAGTAGGGGTAGATCGAGAGCAGGGGGTGGATGCGCTCGAGGATGAAGGGCAGGTGCGCTCGGAGCCCGCCGCCGCAGCCTCCGCCACCCAGCCCGTTGCTACGCACGTCGCCCTCCCCCGAGGAGACCTTACCAAACTACTAAAGGTCCTTCGAGCTTCATCTTTTGCCATAATCTGCTGGAGACTCAGGTACTTCATCAGCTGGTAGTTTCGTCCACTCTTCTCCTTGTAGCTATCCACCTCTTCCTGAAGTTCTGAGTTGTGACTGTCCAACCAGTATACTTCTTCCTTTAGTCCTTCTATCTCTTCTTCCTTGGCTGCAAGTTCTTTGTCTTTCTCTGCGAGTTGATCTTCCAGACGGACATCTCGAGCATGGTGAGTTGCTCGGATCAGTCCTGCCAACTGCCTATTGTTGCGAGCTTCGTATTCCAGGTTCCTGACTTCTCTTGCCTTAGCTTTGAGTCTCTCCTTGAGTAGGGCGATCCTGTTGTCCTTCTCCATCAGTTAAATGTCCTGCTTCCATACCCTCTCTTTCAGCTTGACAACTTTCTCCTCTAGGCCAATGTTCAAGTAATCCTGCTCAATCATGCACTGAACTGAAGTCCGCAGAGTCACGTTCCGCTCTCGGTCTGCTGCGTGAGCCTACGAGCTGACTGCATCTCTGTCTGTTGGATCTTCAAGAGCTCGCGGTAGGTACCGGAAACGAGTGTGGCTGAGCTGGTTCTCGTACACAAGTGTGGCAAGTCGGAGTATCCTCATGGCTATAGTCTGCACTGCCCGACTGAAAGTGCTCTCGCTGGTAGCTGCTCGTAGCATCAGTGACCTTGGTCATCCAGGGATATTGGGTACCACCACCTGCAACCGGATGTGTACTCCTTCTCTAGGTCCGTAGGTCCAGCCCTCGTAGAAGACGTTGTCCACATCTATCCCCACTGTACACAGCACCTCCCTCAGTAGCACTGCCAAACCTCCACAGTCTGCTCCTGTGGTTCTGATCTCCCGTCTTTCATCTGTTGATCTTCCTTCCATCTGCCAGACAGTTGGTGGGTTGTTAGTAAGTTAGCAAGTTAGTAAGGTAAGGTAAGGGTAAAAGTTTTGTAAATAGTTGAGATGTATTTATATATAGTTTTCAAATAGTCCAAGAGGTCTCATAGAAAATAGAGGACTCAGTTAGAGCTTCTGTCCTATGTTTCCGATCTATGAGTTACGCGCTACGGTCAAGTATGGCTCTGATACCAACTGTGACGAACCGGATTCTCACCGACGAGAACCCGACTCCCTGTACCCTTGAGATAGTCCCAGGAATAGCAGCTATCTCGTACAGAACTCATCTCAGTCGAATATCACATCCATACAACGATAAAAGATCCATTACAAGACATATATAAAAACATAGCGTCTGGTACAAGCCCTCTCGGCTAAATTGACAATAAGAAACATCTGCGCAGTGGTAGCTAGAACAACAGGGTCCACTCCTCCACAGGCATCCTTGAGCGTAGCGCGCTCCCTTCAGTCGTACCACCCGTCCTGGTTGAACTCGTGGTCGGGGTCTTCACCTGAGAACCCAAAGTCTGTCCCCAAGGAAATGGGACAGGTCCACGTCACCAACCATAATATGATGCAAGCTTTAAAGTGGTCTAATCTAAGGTATAGAAATATTCAAGGTTTAGCCAGGGTTTCCTTATGCAAGCAGCAGCAATAACCCAAATTTCAACTCAGCACCAACTCCTTCCTCACAACCACATCCACTCCCCAAATCCCAACCATCAGCCTCACATTTTCCCATCGGGCTCGTCCTGCCACGGCAGGTTCCCGCGAACATTATTCGCCAACACCTTTCTCTCTCTAGTCGACTCGGTGGGCTCCCTCCCCACCTTGTCTCAACAGCCTCAGCTGGACCAATCTCTCATAACCCGAATCAAGGATGAGGTAAGAAAGCAGATTCCCGTGCTACTCGGGGCTTCTAAGAAATGGGTCGTCCGTAACCGTGGACACGGCTATACGTATAGTTTACACTCTGCAGAGGTGGCACTCCAGGAATCCATCCGGGCTGCAAGGCTAGTCTGCAACCAACCTGAGACACAGCCCACAGCAAAGACCCTAAACAGTAACAGCGCCAATCCTGTCTCCCTGGGCTCGGGAAACATCTGATCTAACATCTGCCCCAGGGATGTGAAACCTTCCCACCGGGGCCAGTCGGGGGCCGTGGTAACTCAGGGAGAATACGCCGCAACGATTCCCCCTACACATATCAAGCTCGATTCTCCTACAGTCTCGGCGCCGCACTAGAGTAGGCTTGCTGGAACCCTCCCCATACTGGGTAGATGGTGAGCACGGTAATCCCAAGTCCAAAGTGGGGGCACGACTCGGTCCTTAACTGTCGGTAAAGCGAGTATCTGCGTCACAAGCGATCCGCCGCAACGGTCCGCAATTGGCACCCATAACAGGTATTGCCGCCCAAACTCTTCAAGTACTCTCCGAGTACCAATCCCCAAGAAATCATGTACCCGCAACAGGTACCCTATAGGGACTGCCTGAGTGCAGCCCCTCACCACCTCGATCAACGATCGAGTTGTTATTACCCGCTTACACCGCCTAGCTGCACTACTCCTCCCATACCACCCACAACTCACGCCAAGAGGATCAAATCACAACCGTCCCAACACATGCATGGCATAGCATATTTCATAAAGTGAGTAGTAGGTAGCAAGGTAACAGGATATTAACAAAGGCAGTGCATGTTTATCATGCGAGTAAAGTAAAGCGCTAGCATACTAGTTTGCATGTCTAATAGGTATTTCAGAGAATGGTCGGGCGTGAACCTGAGCAAAGGTCTTCGTCTTCGTCAAAGCAGTTGCTGCAGTGGTCCGGCTCCTCCTGACTCTCCGGAGCTCCTAAGGTTGCGTAAAAACAAAATAAGGCGCGGCTACTAGCAAAGAAATATCAAAACAGCAATGAAAGAAGGTCCAAATAACACCAAACTCTACACTAACGCGTAGGTCATGATTTTAGAAAAATATAGAAACTGGTTTCATATTTTTCTGAGCTACTGTTGATTTATTATTAATTTTACAAGTTTAAATCATTTTCTGAAAATATTAAATAATTTCCAAAAAAAGAAAATATGACAAAAATTAGTCTGCTGACGTCAGCATGACGTCATGCTGACGTCAGAAGTGGGGTCCGCCTAGGATGACGTCAGAAGTGGGCCCTGCTGACGTCAGCGTTGACCGGTCCACGGTCAGCGGTCAACTCTGGCCAGTGGGACCCATGTGTCAGTGACACAAACATTGTATGACAAGTGGGCCCCATACGTCAGCGCAGTTAAAAAGAAAAAGAAAAAGATTAAACGATGGTTAGGCTGGAATTGGGCCGAAAGGTGAATGGACCGGAAAAGTTTAGGGTGGCAAACCAGACTTAAACGCGAACTTTAGGCCCACGAAGGGGGCGCTGCTGGTGCTGCTCTGGTGGACGAAGTCCACCGTGAACCAAGAGTGTGGTTCACGTGAGCCGGGTGTATGAGATCAATCTGTGGCCGAATCGGGATTTTCTATGGCTACGCGTGCGTGGTGCTGGTGTGGTCGTTCGTGTGGCTCGGCCACGTCGCGATGCGACGCGCGCGCGGCGCGCACCGGAGCACGCCGGCGGCGGCGGTCGGCGGCGGTTATCGCCGGAAAAGGTTCGGCTGGGGCCTAGGACGGCCGGAACGGCTTGTCTAGGGTTTGACGGACCGGATCGGGGTGAAAAGGGGTTGGCTTAGCCGACGAAGCGGCTCCCCGACGAGCGACTGCGGCGGCACGGGTGCTCCGGCGAGCCGGCTCCGTGGCGACGCACAAGGCAGGGGGCTTTTGGCCACGAGGGTCGTGCACGTGCTTCGGTGCTGAGTGGTACGTGTGTGGGTGAGTGAGTTTGGCTCGCACGTGCGCAGTTCAAGCCATGGGCTTGACCGCGCCGCGGCCATGGCGCTCGCGCGGTCCGAGCTCGCTCTGTGTGCGGCGACGGCATGGCGGCCGGGTCAACAGCGGGAAGGGCGACGGCGGTTTGCGAGACGGCTGCAGCGGCACGAAGGGTCCCTGCAGAAGATACACGACTCGATGGCCGGTGCACAGGAGGCTAGCAACAGCGGCGGAACTCGCCGGAGACAGGGGAGAAGAAGGGAAAAACGGCGGCGCTCACTTAGGGGCTTGTAGGGGTACGCTGCAGCTCGAGGTAGTACTCGACGTGCACCGGTGGTGCTCGTGCTCCTCCTCTCGTCCCCTGGTTCGGCCTAGAGTCGACGGTCCACGCGCGGCGGCGACGGTCTTGGCGGCGGCGCGACGCGGCTTCGCTCCGGCTTCTCTCCTCTTCCTCCTCTCCTCCACTGCTCCTCCTCTGGTCCTCCTCTTCCCTCTCCTCACACGAATTGGTGAACTAGGAACCCCCAATGGGGCGGCGGCGGCTTGAACAGGGAGTGCGGCCGGCGGCGGGTTTTATATTGCGTCGACTTGGGTTCTTGGGGCACAGACGGCGAGATTGAGATGGCCAGGCGGCTGCAGACATGCGGCGCGTATCAGACGGGCTGGGAGGAGGGCGATGGGACCGGCCGGGTGGTTGGGGCTCACGGGTGCGCGCTCGGGAGAGGGAGCAGGGCGACGCGAGGAAGATGACGAGGGGGGGGAAAGAAGAAGGCTGGCAGGTGGGGTCCGTGCGTCAGCGAGAGAGAGGGGCGACGCGGAGACGACGCAGAGGCGGGTGAAGATTGGGCCGCAGCTGGGCCGAAAGGCCGGCTGGGCTGCTCGGTGGGTTGGCTCGGGGAAAGGAGTTTGAGGGCGTTTGTTGGACTTTGGCTCGGAGATTTGACCCACGAACATGATTTAGAAAGGTTTGACAATTAGTTTAAATAGTTAGAGTTTGAATTCAAATCTAGAACTTGAATTCAAACCAACCAAAAATCCAAATAAATCCAAATAACTCCAAATCACATTATTTCATCCTTAGCACTTCAAATTATTTTTAATTTGAATTTAAATTGCCTAGGAATTTAGGGAGCAATTAGAAGACACTCTTATATGTTTGTTGACTTGCACAAAATTCACCAAAAAATTTTAAATTCACATTTTTGCAATCAACAAATCCTATAGGGAATTTTAGGGTTGTTACAAAATCATGGAAGATTAAATTCATAGCCCTCTGATAAGTTGCGCCAGCATTCTTCAATCCAAAAGTCATAACCACCCATTCAAATAAACCAATAAATCCCGGACATTGAAAAGTCGTTTTGTGCATATCTTCTTCGGCCATGAATATTTGATTATATCCGGCATTACCATCAAGAAAACTAACAACCCGATGTCCGGACGCTTCGTTAATCAAAACATCGGCTATAGGCATAGGATATGAATCTTTTGGAGTAGCTTTGTTAAGATCTCTAAAATCAATACAGACTCTAAGTTTTCCTGAATCTTTCTTTTCAATGGGAACAATATTAGAAATCCACTCTGTATAACGACAAGTCCGAATAAAACCAGCATCTAGCAAACGGTTAACTTCTTCTTTTATTCGGTCACAAATAACGGGATTAAAACGTCTAGCCGATTGCTTGAAAGGCCTAAAACCGGCTTTAATTGGTAAACGATGTTCAACTAAATCACGACTCAAACCGGGCATCTCACGGTACTCCCAAGAAAAACAGTCGACATACTCTTTCAACAAATTTATTAACTCGGCTTTAAACTCACCCGATAAATTTTTGTTTACAAAAGTTGGCCTAGGAATAGTACCATCACCAATATCTATTTTTTCTAAAGGGTCGGCTGATTTAAAACCTTGACCCAGCTTATCCATATCACCCAGATCTTCAATGGCTTCAAATGTACCTTCTGTTTTTTCTCGAAAATGATCAATTCGCTCTTGAAGCCACTATCCCGACGTAAACCGGTCCGACCGGTTCCCAGAAGCGGTCTGACCGGTTTGGCTCGACTAGCACTGTTCAAGCCTAAACCGGTCTGACCGGTTTCTAGAAGCGGTCTGACCGGTTTGTCTCTGTTAATTTGTTTGCTCCATCAATTACAGCAAGTAATTCAACCGATTCTCCATCGACTTTAATGTAGCAGGAACGAAACCATCCTTAGTACAACTGATCAGCTCATAATCGGTCAAAACTAATCCCGACAAACATTTAATATTATCATTTGCACTAATAGAATCGGAATCGGCCGTTGCAACGAAGGAAGAAGTATCACCATGTACAACTTCAACTTCATCGCCGATCCACTGAATAAGATATTGGTGCAAGGTAGAAGGTACACATTGATTTGCATGAATCCAATCACGCCCAAGAATTAAATTGAAGTTACCTTGCACTTCTGAGACGAAGAAAGCCGTAGCAACGGTCTTGCTCCTAATGGTCAACTCCATGGAAGCGACACCCTTAGCGCCAATAGGATTACCGCCACCAACTCCACTAACTGTCATGTTTGTCTTTATCAATTCTTCGTCTTTCCCACCAATTTTCTTGAAGAGAGAATAGGGCATAAGATTCACAATAGCCCCACCATCAACTAACATCCGCGAAATTGGTTTTCCATTGATGTGACCTCTCATGTATAAAGCTTTTAGATGATTTTCTGATTCTGCTGGCTTCCGAAATATAGCATCATGAGGCCCAAGTCGAAGATGAGAAACCTCTTTCTCCGGCACCACAAAGTAATCTGATGATAGATAAACAACATTAGATTCCATGTTCCCATGCTTTGGAGAAGCTTCAAAGTCAACCATCTCTTCATCTTCAACCACTGGAGGATTTTCTGGCGTAGTACTTTCATTTACACTGGGAACAGGTGTGTTCTCTGTTTCTGGTTCCAAACCGGTCTGACCGGTCCAGAAACCGGTTGGACCGCTTCTGTCGCATCAAAACCGGTCTGACCGGATTCTGAAACCGGTCTGACCGGTTGTGCTGCTGATTGCACAACTGACTTGGCTTGCCAAATTTTCTTCTGAGGAATCATTGGCCTATATCTGTTGAAATGTTCATCCCTTAATTTCTCAGCTTCTTGTTCCCTTTTTTCTTTGTTTCGCAAGCGCTGCAACTTTCTCTTTTGTGTATGAGTCAAACCAGAAGGACACCACCTCGGTTGAAACACTTTCTTCACAGCCTTGCTACTCCCAGCTTCATGATCATTAGCCATGATAGGTTTTTTAACAGCCGAATTTCCAATAACTATTGGCTTTTTACCCAACTCTTGCATAGCCACTGGAACATCACCAATCTTAACAAACCCATCAATCTTGGCTTGCTTTGGATCCTCTGTAAGCTTTACTTCCTCCTTCTTCTCCTTAACACGATATTCTTGCTGAGGAGGAGCATATTGCTTCTGTTCAGACCGAACCGGTCTGGCCGGTTTGGAAACCGGTCTAACCGCTTTGCTGGCTAGCGCCGGACCTGATTGATATGAGCTCAATCGGTCATGTACTGGGATCTTAGGGCCATTGCCCATGTAACCTTGTGGTGGTTGTGGCATGGGAAAGCATTGCATCCACATTCCTTGGTCCCATGTTGGATATGGAGAATCTGACACCGGAGGTGCCCATGACATAGTAGCATACACCTTCTGTGGGGGAAACACAGTAGTAACACCACTACGACGCTTGTTGTTATCTGAAGAATTATCCCAACGTAGTGGTGACCTTGTTCTCTTTGTTGGCCGATCAACTTGAACGGCCTTTGTGTACTTGTTCATGAGTTGATTAAAAGTATGTCCTTGCTTCAGAACCATACCTTTGACTTTAGGCTCATTCACCTTCCAAGTACCCACTTCCGGGCGTCTAGGTTTGAAAGTTCTAGGTCGGTCCAGAAGCAAACCGGTCTGACCGGTTTCGCCTGATCAGTGGACCGATTCTCTATTGATGAACTTTCTTGCCCCCCTGGGCCTTGATGTGTTAATTGTAATCTTCAGAGACTCTTTACCATCCAGAGTCTTTCCAAGCATCACCTTTCTGACTGGAATTGGATCATCAACTTTTTCCGGCCTTGGCTCCCCAACTACCACATTCTTCCCTTTAGCCCCTTCGGCTTGCTCCGGCCGAATTAGCATCTTGGTATTCAAATCAAGGGTATGAACAGGAAAAGGAGCTTTATCAACTTGCATCTCAGCTAGTACTAATCGACCTTCATTAATAGCCGATTGTACCTGTCGCCGAAAAACATTGCAGTCATTAGTTGCATGTGAAAAGGAATTATGCCACTTACAATATGCATGATTCTTCAACTGATCGGCTGTTGGAATCGCATGAGAAAGTTTAATGAAACCATTCTTAAGCAGTTCATCAAAAACACGATCACACTTAGCAACATCAAAAGTAAATTTAATTTCCTCTCGCCGATTTTTCTGAACCGACTTTAATGAAGGACAAGAACAAGGCTTAGCTTTTGATGACCAAACAAATTCAGCAGCATAAATCTCTTTATTCTCATCATCCGAACTATCAGAATCATTATTAATAACATGCATATTAGAACGATGAGGTTTAGTAGTTTCTTTTGTTTGTTTTAGTTTAAGCTCTAGACTCATGACCTTCATCTGTAAATGATTAACAAAGAGGAAATGAAATCTTTCTAATTTTTCTTTCAAATAAGATCGCAAGCCTGCAAAAGCTAAATCTACTAAATCTTTTTCAGAAACTGTTAAATTAAAACACCGATTTTTAGTATCTTTAAACCTTCTGAAATAATCCATAGCCGATTCTTCCCGGCTTTGTCTAAACCATTAAATCAGTTAATTTTGCCTCATTTTCTCCGCTAAAGAAGTGATCATGAAACTTACGCTCCAATTGAGTCCAACTTTGAATAGAGTTAGGAGCAAGCGAAGAAAACCAAGAGAAAGCAGTTCCAGTTAAAGTTAATGAAAACAAACGAACACACAATGGCTCATAAAAAGCTGCTTCTCCTAGTTGTAAAATATATTGACTAACATGCTCCCAAGTAGTACGATTATCTTCACCATTGAATTTAACAAACTCAGGAAGACGCCAACCATTGGGATAAGTAACTAAATCAAATTCAGGAGGATATGGTTTTTGATATAAACGTGAACTACTCATATCTATCCCAAGCTTTGTTCTAATTGTATTAGCCAGATCCTTTTTAAATTTAGAGAAATCGGCTTGATAATATGAACTAGTTGTGTTCTGAAAACGAGAAGCATCATACATTATATTTTGAGTAGTGTTTGGAATTGGTCTAACAGAAACACCAGATCCCACAGGTGCGCTTCCCACAACAGTAGTACGAGGAGGTGTAAAAACAAGATCAGTAGTAGTTGTATTAGGTAAAATCATTGCCCCACCCATAGAACCGGTCTGTCCAACAGAATTGGATGAACCGGTCTGACCGGTTTGTAAAACCGGTCTGACCGCTTCTTGAGCCGGCTGTCCTGTATAGAAATTCGGTGGCATACCTAAATTATGATTTATAATATTTTCTGGTACACCTGACATGCTAGGATCCGCGTTACATAAAGGATTAGGTTCTTCTAAAATATTTTTACCTTTATTAAACGCCTCAAAATTGCTAGCCATATTACCAATTAACTCGCTAGTAACAGTTCGAGCAGCATTCAATTTTTCATCCATCATGCGAGTTATTTGTTGCATTAAATCAGAGGGTTCACCGGTTACCTTAGGAAGCTCCTCAACTTGATCGTTAGCCAACTTAAAAGCTGACATGACGAATTCTTCAACTCTCTTGACGAAGCCTCCACGATCCTTCTTGAAGCCCTTCAAGAATTGTGCCTTGAAGTGCTCTTCAGCAATCAGGTACCGCTTCCGCTCGTCATCCGTGAGCTCTTCCATCGTCGCGGTGATGATGTTTCCCTTGTCAAGCTCACAGGTTGATCCAGTCATCTTTGAGGTAGATTAGATCGGTTTTGAAAACCAGATTAATCGTTCCCCAGCGGAGTCGCCAAAAAGTATGTTGACACGAAAACACGACAACACACTCGAGATCGCAGTACGGCCGTCACCACGGCCAACACGCGGCCTCCCTCGGGTAAACCGGTCAGACTGGTTCCTGAAACCGGTCAAACCGCTTTCTGACAGGAGGTCGTGAAGACCAAGAAACTCAAGCTCGGGAGGGACCCATCGGAGCTCAAGCAATCTAGGGTTGCTCTAGGGTTGGCAGGCCACCTAGAACGCCTTAGTACGTCGCGGAGACGAGCAAAGGACATCAATTAGGGTTGGAAAAGTGTTTAGGGCTTGGAGATAAAAAGTAAGGAACAATTGCGTTTGATTCAATTGGAATAACTCTCAATCGGGCTTAGCCTTCATATATATAGGCCGGGGAAGTCGTACCCCTTCCAATTCGGTTACAATACGGGACAAAACTCGGAATCCTAATCCTACCCGAACTACAACGCCAAACCGGTCTGACCGGTTCGGCAAACCGGTCAAACTAGTTTCCCTCGGCTGCTGCCAATTTTGACTATCAACAGTATGTCTGTTATTTTTTTTCAACCATGAATGTTGACTTATTCTGTCAAAACACTAATGCTTGTGTCATTTTTCATGGCTGCTTAATCAGGGCACGTCTCCACACTTGCAGACGCGAATTCCATTGATTGGAAACTCAAACCTTGGCAAAGTATTATAATAATGGAGGTAATTTTTTGATATTCTTATTTTTGCCAGTTTTGTGGATTTGTTAATTTTAGATCAAACCACCCAAGTCCTTTAAAGGTCAGAATTGAATCACATTTGGAATATACTGGCATGCTGAATGTTTTGCAGTTTGAACAAGTGCTGAAAGGAAGATTAAGTGCATTGCTGAACACTCAAAATAAGACGGATCTGCTTAGAGCCTGCAGTTCTATGGAAGTTTGAGTGAATTTCTTGTCAGTTTGAGGCCACTCTGGACAGTTCCATGGTTTAATGCTCAATTATTAGCAGCCTTTAGTGTATTCTCATCCAAACCTTGGGGTGAGTTTTGATTTTTGGGACTTTTCATGATTTTGCATTGAGCCGTGCACTTATTGAACAGTATTTTTGTTTCTATCAAGCACTTTATTATCCTGTTTGAAATACGAATAAAGACTAACATGTTATGCGGTTACCTGCCTACGTTTTCAATGCCTTGTTAAAGCTTTGCCTTGTATTACACTTGATGCGGCAAAACTGCAAACGTCGATACATATAGACTGATGGGTTATGTCTATATATATTTATTTATTTATCCTTAGTTTTGTAAGCACTAATATTTTCTTCAGGGTTGGGTTCATCATATTAAAAGGTCCATGGTACTGTTGTTTGAACATATTAAACAGTCAGGAGCTAATCTAGATATTGTACGCCATTAATTGAGCGTTTGATTTGTCCTTAGTTATTTTTTCTGTCATCATTGGTGATTTTCTAAAGTAATGTGGGAGATAGCAAGAATACCCAATCTCTGTTAGAGACGATGACTTGAGGTATACTATGCAGTTTATATATATTGTCCATGAACTATTTGTAACAACCCAAAATTTCGTAGGAAAATGTTGAATGCAAAAATGTGGATTTAAAAATATTTGGTGAATTGTTGTGCTTGCAAACCAATATATAAGATTGCTTCTATTTGCTCCCTATGATCTTAGGCAAAATATAAATTAATTAAAAATAAATTGAAGTGCTAAGGATCAAATAGGGTGATTTGGAGTTCATTTGGTTTTTATTTGATTTTTGGTTGTGTTTGAATTCAAATCCTAAAATTTGAATTCAAACAAATACTAACTAAACTAATTCAAACATGTCTAACTCTCATGGGCCCAATCTTCCCTAAAGTCCAGAAACCAAGTGTTGACACGAAAACGCGCCAACAAACTCGAGATCGATCAAATGCGCAGCACGGCCGTCACCACGACCAAAACCCGGCTTTCCTCGGGAAAACCGGTCTGACCGGTTTATAAGACCGGTCTGACCGCTTTGCGTCGGGAAAACGTGAAGACCTAGAAACTCGAGCTCGGGAGGGACCCCGTCGGAGCTCAAGCAATCTAGGGTTGCTCTAGGGTCGGCAGGCCACCTAGAACGCCTTTGAACGCCGTAGAGACGAGCAAAGAACAGAATATGGGGTTGGAAAAGGATTAGGGTTTGAGAGGCAAAAAATAGAAGATAAAGTGTTTGATTCGATTGGAATACATCAATCGGCCGTCTAGCCCTTATATTTATAGGCCGGGGAAGTCTTACCCCTTTCGAATAGGTTACAATATGGGATTAAACTCGGAATCCTAATTCTACTCGAATTACAGAACAAAACCGGTCTGACCGGTTTGGCAAACCGGTCTGACCGGTTTGGCCCAGACAGAACCAATTTTGGCTGTCAACACATCCGCTGGGAACCGGTCAGACCGGTTTGCGTCTGGACAGTGGCTTCAAGACCGAATTGATCATTATCGAGAACATTCGGCCGGTACGTTCGAAGCCATTGAAGATCTTGGTGATATGGATAAGCTGGGACAAGGTTTTACATCAGCTGATCCTTTAGAAAAAATAGATATTGGTGATGGTACTATTCCTAGGCCTACTTTTGTAAACAAAAATTTATCGGCTGAGTTTAAAGCCGAATTAATAAATTTGTTGAAAGAGTATGTCGATTGTTTTGCTTGGGAGTACCGTTAATAAGAAAACACGCCAACAAACTCGAGATCGATCAAATGCGCAGCACGGCCGTCACCACAACCAAAACCCGGCTTTCCTCGGGAAAACCGGTCTGACCGGTTTAAAAGACCGGTCTGACCGCTTTGCGTCGGGAAAACGTGAAGACCTAGAAACTCGAGCTCGGGAGGGACCCCGTCGGAGCTCAAGCAATCTAGGGTTGCTCTAGGGTCGGCAGGCCACCTAGAACGCCTTTGAACGCCGTAGAGACGAGCAAAGAACAGAATATGGTGTTGGAAAAGGATTAGGGTTTGAGAGGCAAAAAATAGAAGATAAAGTGTTTGATTCGATTGGAATACATCAATCGGCCGTCTAGCCCTTATATTTATAGGCCGGGGAAGTCTTACCCCTTTCGAATAGGTTACAATATGGGATTAAACTCGGAATCCTAATTCTACTCGAATTACAGAACAAAACCGGTCTGACCGGTTTGGCAAACCGGTCAGACCGGTTTGGCCCAGACAGAACCAATTTTGGCTGTCAACACCAACCTCCAACTTCTGTTTCCAAACCGTTCGACCAAGCCAGCCCGGCCATCTTTCCGGCCCAATCTCGGCCCAGCAATCCACTCGCGCCTCTTCCCTTCTTCTCTCGCTGACGTGCGCGCCCGCCGCACTATTCCCCTTTCCCCTACCTCTCTTCCCTCTCTCCGCCCGGCGAAAAGCAGCAGCGCCGCGGCCAATCCTAGCGCCCGAGCTCTCGCGGCCTGTCGCGATCGCGACGCGTGTCCCTGGCACGGACGCCAAGCCGCCCTGGCCGTCCACGCCTTGAGCCCTAGGGTTTTGGCCCTATAAAACCACCCCGGCGCCGACCCTTCCCCCTTCAAGCCGCCGCAGCCCCATTAGGGTTTTCTGTTCGCGATCCGAGAGAGGAGAGGGAGGAGGAGGAGAAGGAGGAGCCGGACCATGAAGGCGGCATTGTGAAGCCGAGCGCGCCCTCGACGACGTGCTGCGCCGCCGCGGGGAAGGTCGGAAGGAGGCCAAGCCGGAGCCGTTCGTGGGAGCAAGAGGACCACCGGAGCACCACAAGCACTTCCCCGAGTTGTTGTGTTCGTCTACTTGACCCAAAGTGAGCGCCGTCGTCTCGTGCAGGACCTCGTCGCGCCACTGTCGCACCCCGCAAACCGCCATCGCCTTGAACTGCAACCGAAGCCGTCGCGGCCACGGGCAACCATGTGCCAGTGCACGCGCACCCAGCCAGGGCCGTGACGTCGCGTTCCAGCACTCACTGGAGTCGCGCGTGCGTGAGCCTTTGCAGCCGAGCCGTTTCCAAGCCACCTTCCACCCGCGCGTCGCCAGCCGCCATGGCGCCATAGCCGCGCCACCACCGCTCGCGTCGGGAATCCAAACCCCCAGCCAAGGTTCCCGCTTCATCTTGTCGGTTGCATCCGCGAAATCCTAGCGAGGCCGTAGCTGGTGATCCCGAGCCTCGCCGGCCCTTTTCCCCGATGATCGCCGTCGGCGACGTTGCCGCCAGTCGCGCGCCAGAGCGCGCCGCGTTTGCGCCGTGGCCAGGCCACACCGAAGACCACACCAGCACGACACATACACAGCCGCAGAAGATCCCGAGTCGGCCGCACCTGATCCCGTGAACCCGTGCACCGTGCGCCTACCTCTTGGTCTACGGTGGACTAAGTCCACCGCGCCAGCCCCTTCGGCCTCGCGTTCGTGGGCCGAAGGCCCAAGCTTGTTGGGCCGGCCGAAAGCTTTCGGCCCGTATCCAGCCCAGCTATCTTTCTCCTTTTTCTTTTTCTGATTAACTGCGCTGACGTGAGGGTCCCACCTGTCATACCCTGGCAGTCACTGACATGCGGGACCCATTGACTGACTTGACCGCTGACCTCGTTGACCGTTGACCAGTCAACGCTGACGTCAGCAGGGCCCACTGCCGACATCAACCTATGCGGACCCCACTGCTGACGTCAGCATGACGTCAGCAGGCTAATTTTTGTCTGTTTTTCTTTTTCAGAAATTATTTAATATTTTCAGAAAATGATTTTTGGAGCTAGGCGGTGTAAGCGAGTAATAACAACTCGATTGTTTGATCGGGGTGCTTGGGGACTGCACTCGGGCAGAGTATCGTGGGCTTGGTCCAAATTAAAGGAGCTAGAAACACCACACAAGCTGCAGCGCAACTAAACAGAACATAGTTTGGGCCGAGCCCAGTGGAATGCAATCAAACCCAACTCAAAATTGCTCAGCATCTCCAACCAAGCCCAAAACCTCGCGCCGCCACCAAATCTTCGGGGTGCGAAGCGGCGGCGTGTGCGTGGTGGCGAGGAAGAAGGCGGCGGCGGCGGCGCCGGCGGCGAGAGGAGGAGAGATGCTCAAGTTCCTTTCCAAGGTGGTGGTGGAGTACTGCCCGCTGGACCCGCGGAAGGCGGCGGCGGTGGAGCTCCTGGCGCAGTGCAACGGCCGCAAGGCCAAGGACTCCAACCCGGCCTGCTCCGTCGAGCTCCGCCGCCTCCCCGGCCCGCCTCCCACCGAGGACCCCAAGTCGCAGCCGCCTCTACCGCCGCCGCGGGTCCTCGTGACCTACCTCAACGGCGCTGAGGACGCCATCGTCGCCGCGGAGGGCGCCACCGCGCAGGGCATCCGGGACCAGATCCTCTGCAGGGGCCGGCTCATCGACACTGAGCAGATGTTCCGCGACGGCGGGGAGAATTGGCCCGTTGTCATACCCGAGGAGGAGCTCGGCATGTCGTTCCCTGGCATCAAGGTGCGGCGTTTTCAACTTCTGTGCCTACCCTTTCATTTCGTCAGACACCTTGCCTGCGTGGGGTGTTGCTTTCTGCTCTTCGTTGGAACGCGGCTAAATCGGTTCTGGGAATTGTTGCGTGTTTCTGTGCTTTTGTTGGGCAGTTGGATGATTGTGTATTCTGTTGCACGTGTACTGCCCCTCAATTAATCGAAAACCTTATAAGCATGCTGAATTTGGTAGTTGCCTAGAATTGTATGGTCTTACTGGGTTTCATGTTTATTGTACTTGGAACTTATAGTATGCCCTGTATATGTTGCCAACATCCCATTTAGCATCACAATTTAGTTAACAATAAGTTGGATGAATATTGATTTTTTTTGTGACCAATCAGGACGAATATTGCAATTACATAGGATAGTTGTTTAATGGACTATGTTAGGGCAAAATGGTAAATTTAGTATCACCTGGCTTACTATTCAGTACGTCATAGACATTCATGCGGTTGAAGAATTTTGTGTAGAATGTTCATTTTTTATACTTATGTGTAGAATGTTTGAACATCATGTTTGGACTGAACTGATTGCATGAGAGGTATCAGATATCTATACATAATTCAGAGAACTTTCTAGTAACATCTGTCTTCTAAGCTTACTTAGCAGCACCCTTAGCAACTACCTGACCTTATGTCTCTGGTTCGCTATTTCGCTGACATATGATAAGGCTGTCAAGGGAATCATGCACAAGTTTTGCCTTTTTCTTGCTCCGTGTAACAGCTCATCAGCCTTTTGGTTTGCCCTGTAATGCTTTTTTCCCACTTCCGAGTGTGTCTTGATTTGATGGAAGGTGTCACAGTATTATGTTCTTTGTTTCTTTTCTTGTCCTGGATGTCGCTTGAACATTCTTTTCACATCTTTCGAAGGAAACCAGGGAAACTTTTATGATTAGGCCTATGTATTTGATTTGTAAAATTGACATATACCCAGCATGACCTTTCATGCACATTTTAGGATCACTTCCTATTACCTTTTCTTGATGATTCAAAGCTAGATTACAGTTGAAATGTACCTGCTCTTCCTTTTGTTTGCTAAAACTTTGTTTGCAAACAACATTGGGTAATATTCTGAGATTTTTTACTGTTTCATTGCAACAAAAACTTCCAAGAATGCAGATTTGATAGATTGCTGAAGTACAATTACTCTTCAGGGTTGTGTTTTTAGCACTACTGTTCAGGGTTATTAACGTGCAGCCCAGAAAGTATTGGCCTTCAAACTAGTTTGATGTTCTGGAATTATTGTACACAAATCCTTTTAGAAATATTACACACATGATGCATATGTCTTAACTATATCATTTCATTGTAGGTTTATATAGTATTAATAAGGTCATAAACGTGCTTTTTAGCTAAAGTTACTTACTCCTAGAGCCTAAGGATCTAGTAGGAGCTGCTTGAATTTAAAATTTTGCACTTAAATGCATACAAATAGAGCATGCGTTTGGTGTTGTTATATTAGTCTGTTAGGAGGCTCCTGAGATAATGGTATGCAGCTATGTGGAAGAACGTTCTTATAATGCACTCTTTGTACAAAAATGTACTGCTGTGTGATTATTCTTTATGCATCCAATCAATCAATAGCGTATGATTGCGCATTCATCATTATATGATCAGTTATATGTGAAACTCATTAAGACATTTTTTATCCGGTTAACAAGTTATCATTATAAAGGAAAAATCACTGGGGCTGGTATTGATACCACAATCCATGGCCCTGGTTGCTGGATTCTGGGTAGCTTGCAATCCAGGTGGTTGATGCTGCTAAGATAGACATCAGGAGTTCATTAGTTGACATCTGATTAGATTTCAATCTATTTCTTAGTTGAGTTTACTATGGTCTCTCTATCATTGTTCGAAAACAACGTAAATTAACGTAAGGCACCCTTAAGTGTATGTGGAGGTCTATGCCCTATGCGGTCAATAAAACGTGTGAGCGCCGGTGGGCGGGTGGGAGCATGGAAAAATGAGTGTGGGAGCTCGGGCAGGAGGATAGGAAAGAGGAAGGGAAAGGTGGCAGAGGGGTGGGAGAGATGGCATGCGACAGAGATGGAAACGGCCATGGCACCGGCCATGCAGATCATGTGGTAGCTGTATCAGTACTCAATAGAGGTGGTTTTTCGTGAAATCAAGGATACCAGAGTGAAGAGGAGGGAGTCTGTCGATTTTGCTAACCTCCAATGCGAGTTGGTGGTCCGGTGGTGAGTAATTGGTGGAAGAGTGGGGCAACTATCCTGGAAGGAGAGTGGGGCAACAAGGGGAACTAAGTGTTGCAGCAGCCGTTGAGAGACTGCGTATGTACAGGAATAATCAAGTTGGATTGAAGGGATATGGGGCTTATTAGGGTAAGTGGTGGGCTGACTGGGCCATAGAACAGCAGGCCGATGGCCTGTATCTTTCTAATTTCCTTTCCTTTCTTTTATCTTTATTAAACATGTGAATATCATAGTTTTAAAGGCGTCGCCTAGGCGTTCTGGCGAACTCAGCTCGCCTTGAGGAACAGTTACACCTTGTCGCCTAGGCGATAAGGCATTCCCAGAATTCTTGGGTCGCCTTATCGCCTTTGAATCCATGGTGAATATGTGTTCCTTCAGCTTGGGGTTGGCCACAAACATATCAATTTGGATGATTACACAACAATAAATGATTGCACAATGGAATATCTTATATGAATTTCTATTTTTCATTTTATAAATCTAAAACTAATATATATTATGTCAATTTTGTGAATTTTATAAAATGATTACACACTAGAATCTCTTATGTGAATTTGTATGCTCTGTGTTGCATTCTTTATGATTGTCTGATTGTGTGCTGCCTTGATTACATGGTTAAAGCCCATCATTTGTGCTGGTAGCCAAGTACCTCTTGATCTTGCATCTAACAGCAAAAAAACACAATTGTTTAATCGTGTTTAGCCTACATTAACATTGGTCTCTATACAAGGGAATTTGTACTATTTTGATCAGACTGTATGTACCCCCAATGTATCAGCTTGCTCTGCTGCCAATTCATGCTGCACCTAAAGGGCCAAAACCAATATTACCAATCTACTCCATCTCTTCAATCGTTTCTCCATCTAAGCCACCCAACCGCCAAGCCAGTCCATGGTAATTCAGTTGAACTACTAAAATTTTTGGGGCACTGTTGCCATGGTAATTCAGTTGAACTACTAAAAATTTAGTTAACATGTGACTTTCTTTCCTAATATTTGTTAAAAAAAATTGTTAATGTCAAACTAAGACAACTGCAGTGTGCATTCTTTATCATTGTGTTCCCAAAGTTTGTTTTCATGACAAAACTTCTATTGTACTATTCTGTCATCTGTACTGTGAATGAAATGCCCGATAGACATGGCTTGCTGTGTGTTCAGAATTTTTTTTGGGCCATGTTTGGTTATGTTCTTAGTTCTGATGAGTTTACTCTTTGTTTTTGTTGACAGCCAAGGAAAGCCGAGGATAAGCCCCAGGCATAGCTTCCAAGTCAGTCTCTCTGATGTAGGTTTTGAGCATTTGTACCCCCAGAAACAATTCCCATCATTTCCGGGAAAATTTCTCTGCTCCATGCCACTTGGATTCTGTGTTTCCAGGATTGTCGACTAGGTCTGGTCCATATTTGTCCTGTTCCCAACTTGGAGGTATGCTTCGAATTGGTGCCTTGTACTAATATAATACCATTGTAGCTCTTGTTGCAATATGCTGTGAACAAATTTCCTTAGAATAAGCTACGCCGTACTATCATAGTGTTGAAGTAAAATTCATTGCTCCGTCGCCACATGTTGAGCTGTTAAGAGTTACTGAGGATTACTCCCTCCGTTCTCGTTTGTAAGGCGCACATGCATATTAATATTCAAACTTTACAATCTGGGCTAGGACCACAACCAATATCAGATTACATGTTACTGCATTTCATGCAAGGAATGATTAATTGATCAGTTCATTCGATATAATACGGAGGAAAAATATCGTTGATGTGGTTCCTATGCATGCCTTTTAGTCTAATACTTCCTCCATTCCAGTTGTAGGTGGTTTTGACATTTCTACATACATACATTATTTTGCTATATGTACTTAGACATATGTCTAGATACATAGCAAAACTATGTATCTATAAAAGCCATAATGACCTACAATTTGGAATAGATGGAGTAGAAAATTGACTCATTATGTAAGTGAACCCTTTGAAACTTGTGATGAATAAAATTATAAGAGTCATATGAGCGGAGTCACATGCACTGATACATACGCCTGCCGCACTCTTTCACATACAAAAATTTATTGCAAACAGATACGTCTAACGCATTAGGCACCGGCAAGGGTGTTTAGTTCGAGTGTGCTGGTGATGGACCATCTGATCCTAACTCCGAAAGTAATCATCTTGTCTGGTTCGAGGGGTTAATCCATCATCACCGCATTGCTAAATCACGAAAATGCATTGGATGACTGACCCTGTGATAGACCACTCCGTTCTAAATGAATTGATTTCTCAAACCAACCACCATAACAATCAAAGAACTATTTTTTATGTAATATCAAATCACATATCATGGGTACCCTCTGCGAATGGGCTGCTTTATTTCCTTCAACTTTGGGCAGCTTCTAATGAGTACTTTGCTTATGTTTGCAATTGCTTCTAGTCCACCAATAGATACAAGGTCTGGAATAAACTGAATCCTCAATTCCCCCAGCGATTTGAGTTTACTGCTCCAAAAATCGCCAGGAATGGACACTATGCCTTGGCACTTCTCCATATCTAGTGATTCAAGGGAGCTTAGGTTCTGCAGGCATCTGGGAAAGCAGGCAGACAAATCCCCACAATTGCATAAGTGGAGCTTTTGGAGGGATGGTGGTAACAAAATTCCACTTTGCCAGAGACATGGACACCCAGAAATCTCCAAATTCTTCAGAACACAAAAAACCGCAAATATTTCAGCAGACAGGTGCAGCGACTGGCAAGAGGAAATTTTAATACTCTCGATGGCAGGTAGACATTCATGTGTTAGCAGGTCATCAAGACTTTCCAGCTTGCTGCAGGCTGAAATAGTTAGGCGAGTGAGTAACCGGAATTTCCCAGTGCTGCGTCTGGCTCTGGCCCAGCCAAGGGAAAGGTCGGTGGATATGTGTCCAGATTCCTTAATTGACCTCAGATCTCGACAGTCTTCGATCTTTAGCTCCTGTAGTACTGGAAGACTCCACTTTTCTAGTTCGATTGCTTTCAGATGGTAATCTGATAACTCCAAGCTGGTGAGGCATTTGCATTCGATAATCTCTCCGAGATACCCAGAATTATTCAGCACAAGCTTCTTTAGTGACGGGACAATCAGACGATGTGACTTGATATTTGGACAATTCCTCATAATCAGTTCTTCGAGGAAATGCAAAGCTCCAAACCTTTCAGTCGGCACCAGTTGGACATTGTTGCAATCTACAATTTCTATCTTTTTTATGGCAGGTATATAATCTGGTTGTAGACATTGTTCCAGGCTAGATAAGTTTTGGCAACATCGAACTTCTATGTCAATCAGGGATGAGAAAGTGCTGCTACCAGTGCTGTCAGTATCTGCTTGCGAATTCCTAGAAAATGATATGCTCTCCAATTTGTAGCAATAGCAAAATAGAAGTGATTGTAAGATTGGCAAGTTTTGTGGATGAAACCCGCTTGGAAGAAATTCATTTGGATAGCCATTGAATATAAATTGCTTTTTCTTCTGTTCATCAGTTGCATACACTGCTTTCTCTGGACGAAATTGATATATCAATGTTTCAAATCTTTGTAGATTAATCAACCGACCAAATCCACTAGGAATTATATCAATCTCCCAATTCCTAGCATAGAATAGTTGCAGATTATAGAGGCAGCATAGTCCTGTAGGAAGCCTGCTGTAACGGCAAGAGTCACGGATTTTAATGTACCGTAGATGCTTCATGTTGCTAATATTCTCTGGCAATCCCCCATTAGAGATAGAGGCACAAAAGATGACACGCATGCACAAAAGTTTAGCACACCATTCCTCCATAACAGAACCGTCATCCTTACTCTTTAAAGACATGTTGCAAAGTAGGGTACGCAATTTTGTATGCTCGCATAGCTTCAACAAGTCGGTACACTTAACATCCCTGCTTTTCAGTACTGATAGATGGCGAACATTGTTAGGAACTCTCTGAAAATCACTTGTATCTTTTATGACGAAGCATTTGTCCTTTGAAACTAGTTGTGCCATGTCATGTATCAAGTCATGTATTACATATTTACCACGAAGTTCTTGGAAGAAAGACCTGCTTACGAGGTCTAGAAAGTACTGAGATCCAATATCTTTAAGTGGAATGTTGCCTTGTGGTACCACAAAACCTTCGGCTACCCAAATTTCAGCCAAATCAGTCTCTTCAAAATTGTGATCTTTGGGGTAGACAGCACAAAATGAGAAGCATCTCTTCAAATGGAATGGTAAATACATGTAGCTCAACAGAAGAGCTGGCAAGATCTCAGTCCCCTCTTGGTCATGCTCCCACAATTCACTCTTTAGTATATTATTCCAATCTGCAGTGTCACGGCTCATTCCTAGGAGCCGTCCAAGAGTTTTTGCAGCTAGAGGTGACCCCCTCAACTTTGGAAGTATTTCTTTACCAATACGTTCCAACTCAGGATCATTATTAGAGCTATCAGATCCAAACACACAGAGTTTGAAGAACTTCCAAAATACATCATCCTTCAAACCCTCTAGCGGAAAGGGATCCGTTGTACCCACTATATCAGCAACCTTCTGGGACCTAGTGGTGACAAGGATCATACTTCCCTGAAGTACATTTTTGAAAGGTGCACAGAACATCTTCCAACACTGCCCATTTTCATCCCACATGTCATCAAGGACAATTAGGAACCGTCTCTTGCTAACACTATTGGCAAGAGTGCCCTGAAGAACATTCAAATTATCACTTGTTGGCGCTCTCTGAGAAGATTGTTCTATGACCTCTTTTGTTAACCTCTTGACATCAAAGTCATCAGAGACACATGTCCAGATTCTCACATCAAAGTGAGATTTCACTTGTGGATTGTTGTAAATATTTTGAGCCAAAGTAGTTTTTCCAACACCCCCGATTCCAACTATGGGCAAAACTGGAACATTTGGTATTGTTGCTTCATTATTATCAAGAGTACCACAAACTTGGTAGCTTGCTGTTGAACCAACTTGACTTCTTTTTCGCTTGTTTCTGGAAGGTACACCGAGCAATGTAATCAGCTTCTTCAGTTCCTTATCACGACCAAATATCTTTGCCTCAGTGGGGAAAGATGTGGTCTCCGGCCTGAGTGATTTGTCAAACCGTGGAATTGCTTGATGTAAGCCCATCTTCTCAAGCTGCCTAGAAAGATGATTTAGCTTCTTCTGGATATCAATCACTGTGTTAAAGCTGCCGTGAATGGCACTGCCAAAGAAGTTAATGACTGGTTCCATTGAGGTGGCATTGCCCTCTACTGAAACCTTTAGCTCATGCCATCGGAACTCTTCCAGAATGTCTTCCGCATCATAAACTGCATTTTTGAGTTTTGAAAGGAGGTCAGCCACAGAGTGATCATGGATCCTCCACTCCGCTCGATCAATGATTTGGTACATTGCTGGTAGAGTATCCCGAAGGCATTGAAGGTCACTCTGCAACCGTAGTATATCTCCTTCGATTTCTTTCTTTTCTGTTCCATTCTGTTGGGATTTCAGAGATGAGATAGCCGATTTAACCCACTCGAAGAGACCCACACAATTATTGAGGAATCCAATGGCGTCTGGTATCCTGTTCATATTGACTCGATTCTGAAGAATTTGTCTTTTTTTTATACAACAGGAGGGGTTTTATGCCCTTCCTGGACAAACAATGGATACTGTGCTGGATCAGTAGCAGAGCTGATTTATCCGTCGCAAACAGATGCCACCATGACCTGTGGTTGGTTCATAGGAAAATTAGATGACAAAAGAAAGGAAATTAAGTTAAAAGGAAATCTCAAGTGAGGCTGGTGGGCTTACTTTGATGGATTCCGAACCCATTGGAGAAGATTGTGCTGCGATGCTGCTTCCTGTGATCTTCACTTCCTGCAGAGTTCAATGGATGGTAGCCTGATGTTGCAGATCAATGAGCTGCTAGCAAGGGTGAACGAGACAGAAGAGAAGGCAAAGGGAGGGAGGCTAGCTTACTGGTTAGTGGCTAGATCGATTTTTGGTAGGAAGCTTGATGTGATCTTCTTGGAAGCAGAGCAGGAAGCCTGCCATGTCAATTATTACGCCTGAAGCTTGGTTTATTTATACACACACACAGATATATATATATATATATATATATATACTTCATCGCCAAGTTGGGACAGGATAACGAAAAGGAGAATAAAGTTGACCCATTCCAGAGCAAGGGTTGTTTAGTTCCAAAAAGTAACTCCCAAATACACTATGTAAAAAGAAGATTCACCATCACATCAAAATGTCATAACATGCATGGAGTATTAAATGCAGATGAAATCAAAAACTAATTACACATTTTTGTTGTATTCTGCGAGACGAACATTTTGAGCCTAATTAATTAATTTTGGATAATTTTTCACAAATACAAACGAAATGCTACAGTAGCGTAATGATTACGAAGTGACATCTTGCTCCCAAATTTAACCTCTCAATTCTAACATCTAAACACCACCCAAATGTACTTTTAGAAAACATTGGCTACCCAACATGGAAAACAAAGTTTATGCCAATCACAATTCACAAGTGATTCCTTATTGTATGAGAAGCATGCAAATAAGTCTTAAATAAATAGGGTAAATATTCAGTGCCAAGCATTTCTTCGGTGTAAACGTGAAAATCCCTCTAAAAACCATGCTTACAAGTTTTCAGAAATCTTGAAACGATGCAAGTCCATAGTTTATCCATAACTTGTTGCAAAACTGGAGGTTCAAACTAATTTTGCAAAAATCCATATGAAAATGACAAATTTTATATGCATATCTACTAGAATTTGAAATGTCAGGAATTTTGTCTTCTAGTGTACATGCAACTGAAATTTGTTATTTTTGTAGTAATGTTTTAGATTTATTTTGCATCTGAACTTTTACAACATGTTACATCTATGATCTATGGATGAACTATATATGAACTTGCAAATTTTTATGATTTTTAAAAACTTCTAACTATGATTTTTAGAGGGGTTTCACGTTTCCACCCAAAAGGTGGTTTGCACCGAATATTTATCAAATAAATATTGCTACGTACAGGAAGGGAAGAAAGACCAGACCGAGTCTTGGTGATGCCGATCGGTCAGGTACTTCTGCCGTCGCTGATCCTCTGTGAACGCGACCGGTGCTTGATCTTCAGATGCTCTACTACCACTTGCTGGGACGGAGCGATCAATCTGAAGGTCAGATCTGTGTTTTGTTCAGACGAAAATCTGCCAAAGGGAAGTAGAAGAACCAAGGAAAATCATGAGTGAGGCTTGACGGCTTACACTGCTCGCTTGTGAAAGGATGGATGGATCCGTCCGAGCAGACTTGCTTCCCTAACACTCGATCTGTTCCAAAGCTGCAACAGTGACAATAATACTGCCTCCTCTTGCACATAAAGCACCAGAACTAGGAAACAGAAGGCGAAAGGAACTTGCCATGTATCGGACTCTCGAATACTTTTAAGCTGCTGCCATGTATGCGAAAGCGAAAGGAACTTGCCCTGGCCCTGCGCCTGCCCGGAAGTTACTGTCACATATAAAATATTGTTCAGCATGACAAGTTGCAGTCTACAGGTTCAAACTACATTTAATGGCAGTGGTACAGCACATCCGGCTTGGCGGGATACGGCGTGCAACCAAGTAGGACAATCATGCATAAGAGGCTACACCAACCACCACGGTGTTCGTGCCCCCCCCCCCCCCCCCAACGGCCCCACGTGCATTAGAACTCGGTGTTCACTTCCATTCAAATCCAAAACTTCCACCAAACTTTCTCCATATAAACTTCACTATTCACTGTCACATCAAATCTCTCTTCTCATCCATGGAGCATTAAATGTAGGTAAATAAAAAAACTAAGTACGTGATTTTGATGTACACGACAAGACAAATCTTTTGAGCCTAGTTTAGTCATGGTAGACAATGATTACCGCAAACAAACGAAAAGTGCTACAGTGCGCTACAGTTTTCGATATGACATTTTCACCCAAATTCACGTTCCCTCTTCTGGGAGGCATTGTTTTCCATCTCCAACGCAGGAATCCAACAACGCAAATGTCGAACTTTTCACGGGCTCTAAAACCTAGCGGCCCACAATTTATTTTTAAAACTTCATGCAACTGAATAGTCCTTATGCAACCATGATATAAGCAGGAGTGATATAGAATCCAGCCGCGATGGCCGCGGCAGTGATAAAAAGAAACAACATTAACTAATTTTAATGGGGATTCCATGTTGTTGTTTCCAAGATGACAGTGGCCCTGTTCGCTTGGCTTATCAGCCATCAGCCAGCAAAAACTAGCACCAGCCACCAACCAACCAGTTGTGTTTTTCTCTCAGCAAAAACCAGCACCAGCCACCAGCCAGCCGAACAGGCCGGATCGGTGGGGATTACCCCTATGCTATTCTCAGTGGGGATTTCATTTTTGTGTTTCCAAGAATGACACATAAGAGGGTAGACAATTAATTCATAGATGAAATGATCCATGCAATACATTGTTTCATTTCGGTGTTTCATAAGCAATGCATGCATGCAAGACACAAACTTGTTGGAAACCGTGTATACAGAGTTTCATCTAGATGAAACCCATTTCATCTCTCTCCTCATTAATTCTTTGCCACATCATCTAAAATGCTGAGTTGATACCCTTTTTAATGTGCATGAAACTTTATGAAACCTTACACTGGACTAGCCTTACAATGCAATAATTTCATATTGTTGTTTCAGAGACACTTTGTACCATTTGATTCTATGACTCATCCACACTTGGTAACTATATCAACCGAGTTTCACCAGGATGAAACTCTTTCCCTCTCTCTCTTCATAATTAGCATGCCATGTCATCCTGATGCCTTATGTGCCACCTCATTTAATCTGCATAAAACTCTTAGAAAAATCTAACTGGGAATAGCCTTATATAGCATTACCATACTACGTTTTGACTGCTACAAACAAAGCAAGAGGGAAAAAATAGAGTATGTGGAAGCAACATAAACCATCTAAAACAACAAGAGCCAAGGCTTCAAAACCAAACAAATTTATTATAGATATTTGTCTAAAACATTTATAAAGAGAAATATGTGCACACGTGCTACTACTCCCAAAAATCACTATAATATATATATATATATATAACATCAAATAGTGAAATAAACAATTATGCTAGTGCCCGGACGTTTGATGAGAATATCTCATCGAACGCTCCATCCCAACATCAAACCAAATCATCTGCAACATCGAAAATTTATATTTGCAACATTAAAAATTATATGAGAAAATAGTTTGATCTATTTTTGGAGGAAAATCCTACCAAAACATCAGCACTTGTTTTATACAATATTTTCAAGCAAATCATAGCATAGACAGTTGAGTTTGAACTTATGTAAGCGAAAAATTACAAATAAATATTACAACATAAAAAATTTAATTGATGAAACATCGAAAACCAACTATTACAACATTTAAAAATTGCAAAAATCAGTCCGCCAACATCACAAGATACATGATACAGATCCGTATGCAACATCTGAGATCCTTAGATTGGAACATCACAAAATCTCATATTGCAACACCGAAAAATAATAAATATAACTTTCTAAATCAATTGATGCAACATCCAAAATCCACCATCCACGAAATCACCGGTTGCAAAACATAGGCACCTAAAACCCCTCGTCATCCTTGCTGGCGATATAGCAGCTATGTCACCAAGGACCGCAGCAAGGCTAGCACCCGATTGTGGTTACAGTTCCTCCTTGCTCCACATCGCGCTGTTATAGCGCCAACTTTGTTGCACATCGCCCCTTGTGCGCTTGGTAGCCTCATGCATGCGAGGTCCTCGACGGCGAGCCCCATCTCACCGTCTATTCGGACATGCGGTGAGCTGGATGGGCTGACGCTGGTGCTCTGCTGTCCGTGCCTATCAATGGTGTCTAGCCAGACCACGAGAAGCAGGCCAGCCAGCATCACTAGGGCGAGGGAGAAGAGGAGGACGTGAAGCAAAGCAGAAGCGAAGACTACAGAGAAACTCTGGAAGCACCAAGGAGAGAATGAATAAGATGGAAACCAGAAGAGGATAAGAGAAAAATATCTACAGAAGGATGTGGATGGTGTGTGGCCACGTAGTTTCCGATTTGTTTCTAGCGTTGAACTCCTGGACAAACATTACCGTAAAATAATGACAGATACTCTGTATCAATGCTTCATAACTGACGATACAATAGTACAATATAGTGCATGACTTCACTACTACCCACACATCCTAAGGAAGGAAGCGATGGCTACAACCATATTTTCATATCTCAACATGCATTGTTGTACATGTATTTATCGTACCAATCCAGCTACGGTGTCTTCATATGCATATCAAACAAGAGAATACATATGAAAGATTGCAACAAAATGAACTTTGTATACTTCAGTAATCAAAACTTCAGAAGTAAAGCCATAAGTGAACCACATAATACTTTGATATAAAAATCAATTTAAGATCATATGATTGATGTGAAGTGCTGAAATTAAGTGGAGGTAATTCAAACAACAAAGTTGAAACCGGAGATAAGAAACGTGAGCTAAGCACGATCTGAATATACACCACCTGTTCATAAATATATCTTCGTACCAACACAATCAGACAAGAATATACAAACATAATTTGAAGTGTTCTTATGATCGAACCCAACGTCCCCACATAAACACACCCAAAACAAGATATAACAATGCTTCTATTTTTTGTATCATTTAATCTGATAGCCAAAAATTCCAACTTGAGCAATATGTAAGCTAACTTCAGAACCTACAACTATCTAGATATCTCAAAACAGATTAAAAATCACCATCACAAGCTAATATTGAGATGAACTTTAATCTAACAATCTGACCGAAATTACGGAAAGTCTCCACGAAAAAAATAACTGGAGCTTCAAAATCCGTATGAAGATGAACTTTACCAATCTGGAAAGCTTATAAAATGTCCTACAATTTTGTTGAATTTATAAAGTCCAATTTTGATGTTAGATCTACATAAATTTGAAGTGAAAAGGTTTTACGTCAGAATGAAACTTCAATTACGATATCTTCAATTACTCCCTGACTTAAACTCCAACTGAGTTGTTATTTATGTTCGTGGAAAGATCTCAAAGTCCTATACAACTCATATAAAGGTTTAATATTTTTTAAGGTAACTAAGACCATGAAAAACTGACATGAACGATATCTGCACAGATTGACTACGTTTTGAGAACAGTGACGAGGGCAAAATCTTAAACCTAATCATATCGGCGGTGAGCTCCACTACACGCATGATCTTAAACATCGACAAAACAGGAAAAAACACATTCTACAGATGGGGCATGCCTCACCTAAGGTTTCCTCTTACAAATAACAAGGGCAAGGGCGAAAACGATGTTCCCGACGACGATTCGTATCGCCGACATGACGGTAGCCTAGCCCCGTCGATTGCCACCAAAGTACACCACACATATGGGGCACCGCAATAAACAGCGAGAAGAGGTTGCAGTTGAGGGAAAAACGGAGACAGAAAAGGAATCCTATCCAATTTTAAGGGAGGAACGACAATGATCGACGACGACAGGTCCTAATTTCCACTCTCTTCTGCCTTGTCTTCTCCCTCTCTCTACTCTTTGATGCACGGCAATGGAGGTTGACGCCGGCAATGCACCAAATAGCAGAGAGCTCAGAGCACTGAGATGGAACTGCAAGCACAGGTCCGACTGTTGGATATTCAGATCTGCCGAAGATAAATATATGATCAGATTCCTGGAAGTACATGTTTCTTTATGTTATCAGTTCTGACTTCTGAGTAGTTTGCTCTGCTTTTGTTGACAGCCAAAGAAAAACCCTGCGTAGTTGCCGAGGCGGAATCTCTCTTTGAATTTTTTTATAATAAAAAAATTAAATTACATCCACGATATATACAACAACTTGAAATCTTATATCGCTTTAATCCATTATATTGTAAAGTGTGTGTTGACGATCAAAATTGGCAGTTGCCTATCAGATCAGGGCAACCGGTCAGACCGGTTCTAGGAAGCGGTCAGACCGGTTTTACTGTACCTGATCTGGCAACAGCCAAACTGGTCTGACCGGTTCCTAGAAGCGGTCTGACCGGTTTCTGTCGTGATGGAGTAGGTTTAGAACTTTATAGTTTTATCCCATATTGTAAACCAACTCGAAGGGGAAGACCATCCCACCCTATAAATATAAAGGGTCATGGCCCGATTGAGAGATCATCCAACATCCAATCCAATCGAATTTATCTTTTTATCTTATTTATCGTTTTCTTTACTTTATTGTTCTGCATTACTTTTATCTCCAACTCCTAGCTCTTCCAACCCCCGTATCTTCTGTTCTTCTCTCGTCTCGACGACGTTTGAGGGCGTTCTAGGTGGCCTGCCGATCCTAGAACAACCCTAGACTCTCAAGCTCCGACGGGGTCCCTCCCGAGCTCGAGATTCTAGGTTTTATCGTCGCCCCATCAAAAGCGGTCTGACCGACTTCACAAAGCGGTCTGACCGGTTTCTCTCCAGGAAAGCGGTCTGACCGGTTTCACCAAGCGGTCTGACCGGTTTCGCTCCAAGGCATCGGCGACTTCGTTGGCGCGGTCTCGTGTCAACATATTTTTTGGCGACTCCGCTGGGGACGAAAGCAAAGAGATCTGTTACTATGGTTAATCTATCAAAACCTAGTGACGTTGATCCTTCTAATGTTATTAAGCCGATTGTTGATGAATTATCGGCTGAGGATCGTCAAGCTTATGAGGCCTTCATGAAGGACCGTGAGGAGAAGGAAGCCCGACGCAAAGCAGCAGAAGATGAAAAAGCCACCCAGTGGTTTTTATCTCACTTCTCCAAGAATCGGAAGGGCGGCATCTCCAAGGACAAGGAGATAGTCTTCGTTTCGAGCGAAGACGAACGTGACGAAGAAAAAGACACTGTGAGTACTACAGCACCACCTGTTACTTTGGAGCAAATTAATTAATTATTAGTCAATGGTCAAAAACAAATGTTTGCTACTGTCCAAAACATGATTGATAGCTCGTTAGGCAAGCAATCTTTGATTAATGATACTCCTAAGTTTGATGTTGCTAGTACTTCACAAAATCATGTCATGCCTCCTAGATCATCGGCAACACCCACGCCTCAATTTGGCATGCCGATGAACTATTTCGAATGTCAAACGACTCCAGAACCATGCAATGCGGTCAGACCGGTTCTGGTCCTGTAGTTGCTTATCAATCATCTCCTGAACCAATTACTAGTATGCATCCTGTTCAAGTTGATCTTAACCGAACAAATGGATTTGCTGGTAATTTTGGTCCTCCATATGCAACTACATATTATCCTATACCTCCCCAGAGTTCAGGTTATTCATACGGTGCAGTGCCAAACAATGTTTATTTGCAACAAGCACCGTATGTACAGCCGAACCAGGTACCACATCATACACCGAATAATATTACTTCTAGTATGCAAAGGCCAAATGATCCTTATCATGATCAATTGCTTGAAAAATATAAAAAGGATTTGGCCATTATGTTTAAAGAAACTTTCGGTGTAGAGCTTAAAGATAAAACTCTAGTGTGTCAAAAACCATATCCTGAGAGTTTTGATGCTATACCATATCCTCACAATTTCAAGGTACTCGAATTTGTTAAATTCACTGGGGAGGATAGTAGAACTACATGGGAGCATGTTAGCCAATTTAATGCACAAATGGGTGTTCATGGTAATCTTGATCATTTAAAAATCCGAATGTTCCATTTGTCGTTATCTGGTACTGCTTTCTCATGGTTTTCAGCATTATCCCCTAATTCCATTCATACATGGTCTCAATTAGAGAAGAAATTTCATGAACACTTTTACAATAGTGATAATGAATTGAGACTTTCTCACTTAACATCGGTTAGGCAAAAGAGTGATGAGCCTGTTTCTGAATATATTAGAAGGTTTAGAGATACAAAAAACCGATGTTATAGTTTGGTTATTTCTGAAAAGGATCTTGCTGAATTATGTTTTAATGGTTTGAGATCTCATATCAAAGAAAGATTAGAAGGCTATGAGTTTCTAACCATTAATCAAGTGATGCAACGAGCTTTGGCTCAGGAAAGCCGAAGTAAGGATTTTAAGCCTAAACCCGATCGTCTTGGTGTGCATACCGTCAATTATGATTCTTCAGACGATGAGGGTAAAGAGGTTTATGCTGCTGAATTTGTATGGTCATCTAAAGATAATCCTAGCACTTGTTCTTCTCTCAAGCCGATTCAGAAAAATCGGCACGAAGAAGTAAAATTTACCTTTGATGTAACCAAGTGTGATAGGATCTTTGATGAGCTTGCAAAAGCTGGGAAACTGAAATTTTCTCATACTATACCGCCGAATGATGAGTTGAAACGGCGAGCTTATTGCAAGTTTCATAATACTTATTCTCATGCTACCAATGATTGTAATGTTTTCCGTAGACAAATACAATCGGCCATCAATCAAGGACGATTGTCGATTAATGTAATGAAGGTTGATGAGAATCCTTTTCCTATACACACGCTTGAATTGGTGAATCCGCAAGTGTTGATTCGGCCGCATCAAGCCGAAAAAGCTAAAGGAAAAAATGTGATCATTGGTGAAGAAAGACCTGTGAATTCAGCAAAGATGTCATCAAAAAAGACCCCTCGGTTCAAGTCGAAGACTCAAACACTCGGGGGGCAAAACAAGAGCAAAGACGCCGGTCCTGCACAAACCGGTCTAACCAGTTCCAGAACCGGTCTGACCGGTTTACGTGGAAAAGGCAGAAACAAAGCAAGGCCGAGCTTTGAAGATCTCTCGGCCAAATATAAGAAGATAGGGGCTGCTCAGGAACAAAAGAAGCTTCAGAACAAAGTCAGAAATGTGAAGCCATGTCAGAAGCAGTCAATGAACAAACAAGAATCATTGAAGCAACTTGCAAAGGTGGTGCCAACAGGATCAGCGGCAATCAAGCAAGTATGGAAGCCAAAACAAGTTGTTTCATCATCAACTTGAGATAAAGCAAGGTATGGCCGATAATTTATTTATCGCCCTTAGAACTTATATATGGCCGATGTATTATTCATCATCGTCCTTAGATAATTTTGGTCCAGAAGATTGTTTTCTAGCACGCAAGCTTTGCTAAAAAACAGGGGGGCATGTGTTGACGACCAAAATTGGCAGTTGCCTATCAGATCAGGGCAACCGGTCAGACCGGTTCTAGTAAGCCGTCAGACCGGTTTTACTGTAGCTGATCCGGCAACAGCCAAACCGGTCTGACCGGTTCCTAGAAGCGGTCTGACCGGTTTCTGTCGTGATGGAGTAGGTTTAGAACTTTAGAGTTTTATCCCATATTGTAAACCAACTCGACGGGGAAGACCATCCCACCCTATAAATATAAAGGGTCATGGCCGATTGAGAGATCATCCAACATCCAATCCAATCGAATTTATCTTTTTATCTTATTTATCATTTTCTTTACTTTATTGTTCTGCATTACTTTTATCTCCAACTCCTAGTTCTTCCAACCCCCGTATCTTCTGTTCTTCTCTCGTCTCGACGACGTTTGAGGGCGTTCTAGGTGGCCTGCCGATCCTAGAACAACCCTAGACTCTCAAGCTCCGACGGGGTCCCTCCCGAGCTCGAGATTCTAGGTTTTATCGTCGCCCCATCAAAAGCGGTCTGACCGACTTCACAAAGCGGTCTGACCGGTTTCGCTCCAGGAAAGCGGTCTGACCGGTTTTACCAAGCGGTCTGACCGGTTTCGCTCCAAGGCATCGGCGACTTCGTTGGCGCGGTCTCGTGTCAACAGTGTGCAACCACATGCAACAACTATATGGTCTTAAACACACAAATGTTAGTGTATTTCGCCACAGTGGATCAATGGATTTACTTGGTGATGCGGACTACAGCCATATAACCTGCTTGGACTACAGCGGTGAGCTTATGCTGCCGCTGGTAGACGGTGAAGAGGTCCACCTCCTGCGGGACAATTGGACATAGAGTAACAACCAGTGAACACACTAATCATACTAGAATTGCGCAATCCAGAATTTAAAAGAAATGATTCCACAAAAAATGACAATCGGTAATTGAATAAATCCATAAGAAAGTTGAACAATTCCTCAAAAATAATAGTGACAAAGCATTACTTTCTTTCAATTAAATCACAGTGACAAAAGCATTACTGATAGTAACTACAAGCTCATCTCTAGCCCAATTAAATCACACAAGAAATTTGGAATCATTCTTGAGCTTCTTGTTGACTGAGGTAATTCCCTGCATTCTTTGTCACGTCAGTCTCCTCGGCGTCAATCACGCCACCGGCATGAGGCCTCGCCAGAGCGGTAGGCTGGGCAGGCGCTGCCGGCGATCACATCCACATCTACGGAGGACTCAACCAGCACCAATGCACCATGGCCGGCAACTCAAGCGGTTGGCTAGTGGGCGCGTGGTGGACGCAGGCCACGCAAGACGCATGGGATTCCGGAGAGTGTGGTGTCGCGATTCCGTTTGTGGGCTCGCTGGCGCTCAACAAGTTGCCGACCGCGGTGGTCTACGGCACGAGATATGTGAGCACCAGAGACCTGAAAAAGAATTGGGCGCGGTGGGGGAACTATCCTTTACGCAAAGTGGCAAAAGAATAGGAGAGACTAAGACTAAGAGAGATGGACTAAATTAAAATAATAACAGCAGGCAGCACAAGATGTTCTTTAAAAAACATTTGTAGGGGTGTTACATAAAACTGACGTCCGTAGATTACCCCGTAAACCATCTATTAATCCACGTCGTATTGCCACCATGTCAAACTACGCTGACATGGTGTGTTTAAGACAACATATGTACACATCACACTAGTTGTTAGATGTGGTTGCATACTTTACCACTTGATGGACTAAAACAATATAAAATTACAGGTTGTTGTATCATGGACGTAAATTACTCCAGTGGAAACAATCCGGTCTCACTTTTTTTTCAAGGAAGAGGGATCGATCGGTCTAATATTACAGGAAGTATCTCGAGTCTATACTAGCCTCACATAAAAATGTCTTGGAACAAGAAAATAGTTTTAATAACCCATACACAAAAAGGAAAAAGTCTAGATTGGACTACATAACCCCCAACCTATGAAATGGTCTGTATCACCGGTCAAATTACCACCTACAGAAATTTTGAAAAATCATAGTAAATCACAGAAAAATCATAAAATAAAAAATCCAATTGTGTTGGAATTCAAATGAGTATATCTACACAGTGAACATATAATATGATATGCTTTAGTACATTGGAGTCCAACATAATTAAAATTTCCATTTTATGATTTTTCTGTGATTTACTATGATTTTTCAAAATTGCTTTAGAGGGCATTTTGACCGGTTTTGGAAAGTTCAGGGGGTGATATAGACCGTTTTATAGGTTGAGGGGTTATGTAGTCCAAAACTCATAAGTGAGAGGGTGATCTATACTTTTTCCCAAACTAAAAGACCATCCATTAATAGAGAAAAAGCAAAGAGCAGTCATATCTAAAGATCAAAAATGTCTTGCAACTTGGTCCACAGTTAGAGCTAGTATGTTCTCCTAAACAGAACCTGTAAAAAAATTAGGTTGGTGATTATCAAAAACTAATTCATTTCTAGTGTTCCAAATTGCCCAACATTAGTGCCAAGGCCTCCGTCAATAAGTAAAGTTTTGGCTCCTGATCACCCTCTTTTACCCAGGCCCAAAAAATTTACTCATATATGTTGGTCGTCTGATTCTTCCTCCACGGAAATTTAGCACGACAACAATTGATGAAATGATGATTAGTAGTTTCAACAGAACTGTAGAAGCTGTAGTATTTGTTTTCTTTCCAATTTCTTCTAATTAAGTTGCGCTCTTAGTTGGAACTATACCACTTTCTTCATTGGTATTTTTATTCGCCAAATTTCATGTGTGGCTTTTACCCCATTACTGACAAGGTATTTGTACACTTAATAAACAGATAAAGAACTATTAAATGTACAACATCTGCTACTAAGTTATGCTATTCTATAAGCTTGTTTCCTACCAACGATCTTCTAAATGATACATTCAGTGGAGATGTACTAAATACTTCTAAAACATGACATGCTTTTTTCGCACAATATTAATTACAGGTTGAGCTATTTGGATTTTAGGGATGGTTGCCCTAACCAGATAACTTCACAGAATGTGGGTTGTTCTCTTGAATTTCCCCTAAAGGATCCTAACTTAAAGAAATCCTTCTTAACTCACATTAATATACAACCAAAAGTGCAAACCCCCTGGCTTTTTATAGGCTTGTCCTAATGACTTCTCTTTTAGATCATCAACCTTGGGCAGTTTCGAATGTGCACTACTTTTATATTTGCAATCGCCTCTGACCCACCAATAGAACGAGACAGCAGAGAAGACCAAGGGATGCATGGCTCACTTGATTAGTTGCTAGGTCGATTATTTGTTGCAGGCTTAAAGTGATCTGCTTGGATGAAGCAGAGCAGGCTCTCAACTCTCATGTGGTGTTACCACGTATGCAGTCCGGAAGGCCCAAATGAATGTGAAAGGAAGGGGAAGCCTACCATATCAATTATTTATCTCTACCTATATAAAGCAAGGATTGCTTCTGCGGTACCTAGAAAACGATTGATTCCGTGGTACATCGTAATTTAATAGAAAACCTCCTGATATTTTTACAAATAAACCCACCGTCCCTTTTGTTTGTAATAACTTTTGCAAATTCCGATCCTTACCCTGCACGGACTTGGCTTCCCCTGGGATCAAACAGAGCAAGAACACAACACGGCACCATTAGAAATCGATCGATAAGGACAAACAACATGAACATGAGTCGGTCCTGACACAATCGGAGCAACAACACAATTGGAGTCGCAATCGAATCAGCTTGAGATATGAGAAGAAATAAATAGAGAGAGATCCCGCCAAGGGAACGAAGAACAAAGGGATAAAATTTGGGATCAAAATTTTGGGGACGCTGCAAAGGTTCCAGTCCCCATAATGCGGAGGAGCACGGACTGCCGCTGTCGGGCTATCTGAGGTGGATGACGGCGACACTTCGGGAAGCTCCAGCTGCCGGTGACGAAGATGAATAGACGGCGCCTGGTTCCTTACCTGCATGCTCCGCCGCCACTGCCGGAGCTCACGCGGAGCGGTGAGGGCTGGAGTTGGCGCCGGTGTCATTGGACCCCGGCGGATGGGCTCAACTCTGTCCCACTCCCATGCACGCCACGGCGCTAGCAAAGCCGCACCCCCAAATCCTGCAGCTCGATGTGAGTCCCCAAGGGGCATGGTCGCACACCTAGCTGCAGCCAGCACCAGGAAGCTGCATCCCCGCGCTCCACCTTCGCGCTCTTGGGCAGCCCCAGCCAGCGGCGACTCGGCCCAACAAAGCACATGACCGTTGATCGTTGTGGAGCTGGTTGCGTCTGAACTCTGGAGCACGAAGGCCATCAGGTTGGGATCACTGGATAAGGTTGCCCCAGTTTTGCAAAAAACATCACTAGCTTTCCTTTAATTACATAGCAGTTGTTTATTGATTAACCATGTGCTACAGTTTTATACTTTAGTCCATAGGTTAAATATCGATTACATAGTCAATCATATGTGCTTTATAATCGCCCTCACCTGTACTAAATCATTGTGATATATTTGCCGTGAGTAGATTATTTCTGAGGACAAAGGATATAAGCTGCAAGGGCCTTCCTAAGTTGTGTGCACATGTCTGACAACTATATGCATACGTGCCATAAAATTGTGCTTGACTGAAATGACATAAAATGTTTATATTTTAATTGTTTCCTTATGTAAGTCTCAAACCGAGTTTACGAATAGTTGATGTGGGTAGTAAATTATGTTATCACATAAATTTAATCAGTGTTTTCTAAGCTAGATACACAGGTAGTTTTTTTTCCGTTGCAACGCACGGGCATAATTGCTAGTCAGATACAATACAAGATACTTCATCGTGAAGTTTAGGAGAGGACAATGAACATGGAGGATAAAGATAAAACTGTTGGTTGCTGATGATCTGTAAAGCTTAAACAGTAAGCTACAGTAAATCAATAGTAAATAAACAGCAAATATAAATGAAGAAAGATAATGGAACGGGGTAGAAGCACCCCGTCCTGTCCTGATCGGGGATGGAACCGACCCAAAAGATTGTCGGTCCCCGGTGAGCAACGTCCATATATAAACCGGGTAGGGCCCATTCACAGGCATCCGATCGCCTTTGACGTGTTGCCGTCACCGGGAACCACCGACATACACACACATACACAAACACAGGCTAAACAAGAGCAAGAAGATTATGGGAGGTCCAAGTGACCAAGGTATGAGCTAAACATCGTGTTGTGGTTTCATTTTTGAGCTATAGATCCTATCAAACTTCTAACAAAAACATGCCATTGCAACTGTTAAAACAGAGATGTTGAGGAAAGTCTTGGCATTCCAATAAACAGGGACACTGTGTAAGGCAACACAAAATTATTGGAATTACAGCAAATGGGTCTTGGCTACAGTAGTACAGGGGACAGACCGACGTACGGGGATAAAATAATACTGCAGCTTAACTGCTTGCTGGTACGGCGCGATCTGGTGTCAGTTTAGTGAGCGATCCAATGCTCTGTTGTTCACACGAAAATGATCAAAGGTTGTGTTTAGATCCAGCGAAAAGGGTGGTAAAAAAGTCATATCGGACACTGTAGTATACCGTAGCACTTTTCGTTTGTTTGTGGTAATTGTTGTCCTACCATGACCTAACTAGGCTCAAAAGATTCATCTCGTCGTGTACATCAAAACTATGCAATTAGTTTTTTTATTTACCTATGCAACATGCAAGTGCCGCTATTTTGATGTGATATGATGGATCTTTTTACATAATAAAATTTTGAGATAGAATTTTGGGAACTAAACACACCCAAAAGGGAAGTACAAGAAAACTGGCGTGAGGCTGGTTGGCGTGAAAGGACTAGTTGATCTGTCGGAGCAGATATGATTCCCCTCTCCAAGTTGTTACAGTGATTATAGTACAATTCGGCTTTGTGTGCTAAGGACAATATAATGATAGTGTGATTTGGCTCTTAGTTGGTTTCTTGATTCTTTGTGTGTGGTTTAATTTGAATTCTAAATTCAAATTAAATGTAAAGCTAACAACTAACTTGGGCTCTAACCGCTAACTGTCCTACCTAACCTCGATCAGCCCTCTAACTCAGCCTGCTAACTGAAGCCTGCTAATTAACCAACTAACCCGTCCTGCTAATTATCTCAGCCATCTCAATCTCTCTGTGCTATGGAATTTGATTAAATGAATTATGGCATAATTTTACCGACTCTTCGAGTTAACTCCATGCTAGTTGATTTGATTTCGGAAAATGGTCTAATTTATTTGTATTAAATTTTATGGGCTTCATTTGAATTGTGACTGTATTTTCTGGCTTCTCGAATTAATCCTTCGCTGATTAATTCGTTCCAGAAAACTAGTCTAATTCATTTGTACCGAGTTTACGAAATAAATTGTTATCAATTTATTTCGCGGGGTAATAATTATTTTGGCCCATAAACTTGAGGCCCATTTAAGAGCCCACTATCTAACCTAACTCCAACCCTAACCACCCACCGTAAATATCTACCCCTCTCCCTCCTTTCTTTTCCTCCAACATAGTTATTAGAACCGGACCGGTCATCGAACCGGTGGAGATCTCGGTTCAATGGTTCGATGGTTCAACCGTTATGAACCGATTGAACCGCCGGTTTGATAACATTGAACCGTTCAAGCGAACCGGTCACAAATACATTTGGACCGGTCCCATATACGATAATTAACATGATATAATATATTAAATAAGTGATTATTTGAAAATTTATGTGCTAATAAACAACTCATTGCATAGTGGGACTTGCATAGTAGTTGCATTCCAAGTTCAAGTGTTCAACATTGAAACAGCAAGCCACTAATTCAAATAACAACCATACATGTTCACAGTAGGACTACATGGATACGCACACCAGGAATCACAGATGCACAACCGTGTTACAATTCCAAATATGAAAACAGGGACAAGTTCACAACCAAGAGTACGTACAACTTGACAACTCAATTTGGATTCACTAAAATCTAAATCCGTGAAGTCTAAACTCTTGACTACAAACTGAGATTGCAGAGTGTCACATTGAAATTAGGAGTTAGGACTGAGTACTGACCATTAGCCATGTTGTAGTTGTACGTGCTTGTGCTTGTGTCGGCCTTTGCTTGCCTGCAAGCTGCATCGGGAAGGACCAAGGACAAGAACGGGAGGTGGAGAAGAGTTGACAATGAAATTTGCTAACTTGCTGTTGGCTGCAGAGGACTGGAGCGCCTTGCTGGCCGCGGCCGCCTACTTGCCCCCGCTGCTTGCCGGCCCCCGCGACCGCTGCAGGCCTGCAGTGCTACACGCCCGCTAGCAGCCCCTGAGGCCCCGACGACTGCCGTTCCACGCCGCACGACGGTCTCTGCTCTACTCCACCCCCGACGGCCGACGCTCCACGCCGGCAAGAAGTGAATCAGATTCGCCGCCGCCGCCGTCCAGATGCAAAACGTTGCAAACATTAGTCTTTCCGTTTATAGCCCTGCGTGGATAAGGTTGCAATGAATAAATAGATGGGTAACATTGGTAAAAAACAGAACCGCTCTGGTTCGTACGAAACTACCCGGTTCACCAGTTCCACAAAAAACCGGCCGATTTTTCCGGTTTTTACGGTTCGATTGCTTGAACGGTCTTGGAAGCGAACCGAGGCGTTGGAGGCTTGGTTCGGTCTTTTACCGGTCGGACCGTCGGTCTTCATGGGGAAGCAAACCAGCAGCAGGCTCATGTTCTTCCTCTCCCACAAGCAGCTGCAGCCGCCGCCGCCGCCTGCCTTCTCTCTTCTGCTCTTGCCTCCACGCAAGAACTCTCCACTCGAACTGCCTCTGCTGCTCCGTTCTCCAATTTCCTCCACCGAACAATCAAAGCAGCCAGCAGCTCCCCCTCTCCACCTGAGATCTCCCTCTGTTCTTTCTTTTTCTCCACCGCAAGCAGAGCTGCAGCATGTGCGTGCGCATAGGAGTAAGCTGTGATGGGGCTCCTGTACCTGGACGTGAAGCAGCTGCCGCCGCCGGGCAGGACGAGCGGCCGGAGCCACGAGGATCGCTCAGGAAGAGGGGCGAGTCGAAGTCCCCTACACCAGCAGAACCGCGAGCAGGAGCCAGGCGCGAGGACAAGTACGACTACGCCAAGCCAAGATCGTCGCCGCCGCCGTGAACCACTACACCAAGCTGTACCGCGACGCCTACGACGAGCTGAAGCAGTACCGCGAGCCAGGCCAACCTACTGCGTCCACCCCGCCCTGAACCTGCTCGACAGAATGCCTGAACCGCGAGCTGTTGTCTACGTCCACCTCGCCCACAACCTGTTCGACGAAATGCCCAGCTAACCCTAGGTGAGCCGCGCTGCCCGTTCTTTTCCAACCCCTTGCTGTCCGGCCATGTGCCGATGGAACCTCTCATGCCCGGCCTTCGAGCCGCTTGTTCCCTTATGCCGTTCGCTTCGCCGCAGCCCGCCGTCGCTTGTGTGCCGGTCTTCGAGCCGTGCCCCTCGTTTGCAGGTGTCGCTGCCTTCGTCGCCGCTGCCTAGCCCTTGTCGTAGCCTCGCTGTTGCCCTTTTTTTTCCTTGCAGCCAAGGCCGCCGCGGACCGCGGTGCCGGCCACCGCGTGCGAACTGAGGCCGTGCCGCGGCCGCGCACAACCGCGAGCCCGCGCACGCGCGCCTTACCGCCCTCGCCCGAGCTGTGGCGCGACCTAGCACTAGCTGGTGACCGCGCACACGCGCTGCTAACATGCCGCCGCCAGCCGCCCCGCGTGCTCGCCGTACGCCGCGCGTCGCGCGCGCGTTCAAGCACGTGCAAGCCGCAGCCGCTAGCCCTTTTCATGGAAGCCGTCTTTGTCTCCGTGCCTTGCCAAGAACCCTAGCCTCGCAATGCCAAGTAGTCTTCCTTGCGTGCGCCATGCGCAGCAGTGAGGCAAATGCCTCTTTGGGATTTGATCGAGCACCTTGTGTGCATTCCTGTCCAACCATCCCACAACCACCTATCTAACCCAACCAAGCCTCGGATGCCTTCGGCCTTGCTCCTCGCTCGTGTAGCCTTTCCCACTAACCATCGGACCCACTAACTTGACATGAATCCAGGGTCCACTAACATGTAGGGATCCACATGCTGACATGTGGGCCCCTCTGACCGCGGTAACGCTGACGTACGCAGAGCCCACTGCTGGAAGAGCTTATTTTTCTAAAACTAACACATGAGCATGTGAAACTACTTTCAATATTTTTCTAAAATCATGACCTACGCATTAGACTAGAGCTTGGTGTTATTTGCTTCTTCTTTGGAGTTCATTTACTTAGTTATCGTTGTTATTTGTAATCCGATTATTAGGATCCTCGGAAGACTCGGACGACTTCGTCGACCTCGTCTTCGACTACGTGAAGAAAGAAGAGGACCTTGCTCCAGGTTCACGCCCATCCATTCTCTGAAATACCTAATAAACATGCAACTAGTATGCTAGCACTTTACTTTACTCGCATGATGATGATATGCCCCTGCACTGCCTTTGTTATTATCATGTTCCCTTGCTACCTACTACTCACTATATGGAATATGCTATGCTATGCATGTGTTGGGATGGATGTGATATGTTATTCTTGGCGTGAGTTGTGGGTGGTATGGGAGGTGTAGTGCAGCTAGACGGTATAAGCGAGTAATAACAACTCGATCGTTTGATCGGGGTGCTTGGGGACTGCACTCGGGCAGTCCCTACGAAGTACCTGTTGCGGGTACATGGTTACTTGGATACTTGGTTACTTTGAGGAGTTTGGGCGGCAATACCTGTTATGGGTGCCGATTGCGGACCGTTGCGGCGGATTGCTTATGACGCTGATACTCGCTTTACCGACAATTAAGGACCGAGTCGAATTCCACCTTCGGACGTGGGAATACCGTGCTCACCATCTACCCAGTATGAGGAGGGTTCCAGCAAGCCTACTCTAGTGCGGCGTCGAGACTGTAGGAGATTCGAGCTTGATATGTGTAAGGGGGACTCGTTGCGGCGTACTCTCCCTGATTTACCACAGCCCCCGACTGGCCCCGGTGGGAAGGTTTCACACCCCTGGGGCAGATGTTAGATCAGATGTTTCCTGAGCCCAGGGAGACAGGATTGGCGCCGTTACTATTTAGGGTCTTTGTTGTGGGCTGTGTCTCAGGTTGGTTGCTGACTAGCCTTGCAGCCCGGATGGATTCCAGGAGTGCCACCTCTGTAGAGTGTAAACTATACGTATAGCCGTGTCCACGGTTACGGATGACCCGCTTCTGATAAGTTCCGACTAGCATGGGATTCTGCTTTCTTACCTCATCCTTGATTTGGGTTATGAGATGTTGGTCCAGCGTTGCTGATGAGACAAGGTGGGGAGGGAGCTCACCGAGTCGACTAGCGAGTGCAAGGTGTAGGCGGATGATATTTGCGGGAACCTGCGGTGGCAGGACGAGCCCGATGTGGTTGCGAGGCTGATGGTTGGTTTTGGGGAGTGTGATCTCTCTGGTGAGGAAAGGTGCTGGTGATGAGATGAACTTGGGTTTATCGCTGCTACTCGCATAGGAAACCCCAGCTATATCCCTTGAATACTTTTATTACTAGCTAGGCCACTTTAAAGCTTGCGCATATATGGTTGGTGACGTGGACCTGTCCCATTTCCTTGGGACAGTTCTGGAGCTTTCAGGTGTACAACTACCACTTTGATGGATGCTGCTTTGGAGGGTTACGTGCTTCGCTCAAGGATGCCTGTGGGAAATACCGAAGATGAAGATTTGAAGACCTAGGTACCGCTGCGTAGATGTTTCGTCTTGTCGATGTAGCCCAAGTGGCTTGTACTAATCTCGTACTCTGATATGTAAATAATGAATGCAGTCATGTTAATCGTTGTATGGATGTGATATTTAGCTGAAATGAGTTCTGTACGTGATAGCTGTTGATTCTGGGACTATCACATTGGTACAGGGAGTCGGATTCTCAGTTTTGAGAATCCAGTTCGTTTCAACTACACTTTAGAGACTTGTTGCAAAGTAGGGTTTGGAGCTTTGTGTGCTTCCATAGGCTCGGTATATCTGATGACTTAACATCACTGCTCGCCAGTATTGATAGATGGCGAACATTTTGAGGAACGTTTTCTATGTCACTTGCATTCTTTATAATGAAGCATTCCTCCTTTGAAACTAGCTGGGCCATGTCATGCATCAAGTCATGAATTACATATGCACCACGGAGTTTCTGGAAGGACAAATTTACAAGGTCTTCAAAGTACTGATAACCAATCTGTTGTTGTGAAATACTACCTTGAGGTTCAACAACGCTTAAGGCTACCCAAATTTCAGATAGATTTTCCCTCTCAAACTTATAATCTTTGGGGTATACAGCACAGAATGAGAAGCATCTCTTCAAATGGAAAGGTAAATAAATGTAGCTCAGTCGAAGGGCTGGCAAAATGTCAGTCTCCTTTTGTTCAAGCTTCCACAATTCATTGTTTAGTATATCATTCCAATGTGCAGTGTCAAGGCTCCTTCGCAAAAGCCTTCCAATTGTTTTGGCAGCTAAAGGAGTGCCCTTCAACTTGGGAAGTATGCTTCTACCGATCACTTCTAATCGTGGATCAATGTGAGAATCCTCAGACCCAAAAACACATAGTTTAAATAAATCCCAAAATACACCATCTTTCAAGCCTTCCAGTGCAAAGGAGTTCATTGTTCCCACTATATCTGCAACCTCCGCAAACCTAGTGGTCACCAATAACATACTTCCTTGAAGTACATTGGTGAGAGGTGCACAAAATTTCCTCCACTCACCCTCTTTCAAAGCATCTGGCCAAATGTCATCAAGGATGAGTAAAAACCTTTTTTTCCCCACACCTTTCACAAGATCTCGTTGAAGATCATCTAAATTACTTGTTGTTGCCTCTTTGCCAGATAGAGATTTGATGAGAACTTTAGTAAACCTCTCCACATCAAAGTCATCAGAGACGCAAATCCAAATGATGTTGTCAAAGTGGGATTTGACCCTTTGAAGTGTGCTGATCTCCTGGGCCAGAGTAGTCTTTCCAACACCCCCGATTCCAACTATGGGCAGAACAGCAACAGATGCAGTCCTTTGTTCACTTTCGGTTGGATTAGAATTTCTCTTCCGTTTGGATCTATAGTTTGGTACACCAAGCAATCGGATCACCTCCTCCATTTCTTTCTCACGACCAAATATCTTTGGCTCAGTACGGAAAGAAGTGGTCACTGGTCTAAGAGTTTTTTCAAACCGCGGAGTTGCATCATGCAAACCCATCTTCTCAACCTGGTTAGAAAGATTAGTTAGCCTTATCTGGATATCAGTCACTTTGTTGAAGCTTCCTCTACTGATACTGTGAAAGAAGTCGATTAAAGGAGATGTTTGGGTTGCTTTGCCCTCAATTGTGACCTTCAGCTCATACCATCGGAACTCATCCAGAAGGTCTTCCGCATCATACACAGATACACTGCATCCTTGAGTTTTGGAAGGAGCTGCGCCACACAGGATACATGGCTCCTCCACTCTGCTCGATCAATTAGGTTGTACATTGCTGGTAGAGTATCACGTAGGCGTCCAAGGTCACTCTGCAACTGCAGTATGTCACCTTCTTTAAGTTCTTTCTCCTGTGATCCATTCCACTGGGAACGCAGGTACGAGACAGCAGATCTGACTAATTGGAAGAAATTACCAAACTCATTGATGCCACTAATCACTTCAATGGCCTTCGATAGGCTCATGCTGGCTGGACTCAAGATCTTTCTTTTTCCTTGTCCTGTATAGTGGACGAATTGAGCATTAGAAGAGTATATTCGATCGGGAGCCCATACGTACATGAAAGATGGAAATAGATCTTCTTTATGCAATAGGACAGGGACTTACACGAAGGGAGGTACGAGTCTGGTTTGGCGATGCCGGAAGCTCTCGTAGGTTCTGCAGCTAGATCTGTGTGCTGAACTGAAGGGTCACTTCCTAGAACGGCGTGATCATGACAATTAGGCAACCACCTAATGTTTCCTCAGAAGAAAAGCAGATTACTAGCGAAGGAAATTGAAAAGGGCGACGTGAGGACAGTGGGCCACATCACCATCCAAGTCATGTCATGTCACTATTCACTATCATCTATTTATTTCTTCCACTGATTTTCTGTGACTCATAACATCCATACATATAATTTATTAGTTTTGCAAGTATAATGCTACAAAATTCCCACAGTAGAAATATATAGATGATCAATTATTTAAGAGCCGTCCTCTCTCAACAAAATGAGCATGTTTTCATGTATAATATCGTTTGTAAAAGAATGTTACCGTGCAATTCGTGTTTCTACATTCAAATTTTATCTTAAAACGATGTATAATATCGTTGTAAGAAAATATTGTCATACAATCACCTTAGTGTTTTTATTTTTAAATTTCACCTAAAAATTTTATTTAAAAAATTTGTGCAGCATCGCACGGGGTATCACCTAGTAGTGATGAGAAAGCAAGCACTTCGAGCAATATATGACAACTGTCATCAAAACCCGTTGACTTAGAATAGAATAGATTTTTTTTGAAAAGGGAAATTTTATTAATTTTCAGCTAAATACATCGAGGTGATACATCCACCTGAAAACACGTTCTCGGCCCCTGCCTTTACGACACACAGCCTAACAAAAGTTTATTACAAACCCAGGACCCTAATAGCTGTCAATTCTAAGACTAGACTGTCATCCAAACGCCCGGGCAAAAATAACCTTGGCCGCTTGGACCAAGGAATGCGACGCCGCTACAAGAATGTCATGCGACGAAGGCGGTTGAAGGATAGCCCACGTACAGAGCCAATGCGACGTTGTGAAAATGACCTGCAAAACATTAGGAATCTTGTTATCAAAAACCTTTGCATTCCTGCATCGCCAGACAACCCAACATAAGGCTGCCGCACCTACAAACACCAGAGGTTTAAAATTTTGTGGGACTAGAGTGAGCTAGCTATTAAACATATTATTCGCACTAGATGGTTTAGGTAATCCCCAAGCTGCATAAACCGAAGCCCATACTATACGTGTGAATCTACAATCGAAAAAAAGATGTTGTATTGACTCGTCTTCTTGGCAGAAACTACATTGTTTACTGCCATTCCAGTTACGTCTGGCAAGATTATCTTTGGTAAGAATTACTCCTCTACTGAGAAACCACAAAAAAAATCTTTACTTTTAATGGTAGTTTCGATTTCCATAATCTTTGATTTGACATTGGGACACTTTGATGAATTAGCGCCAGTAACGTGTTTTCACCGAGAAGACTCCAGACTGGTCTGAACTCCATTCGAAGTCATCCCTATCCTCAGTGAGCTATATATTTCCAAGTCGTGCTACTAGATTATTCCACATTATCAACTTAGGCCCAATCAAATCTCTACGCCAGGATATATTGGGAATCTCTGTACTTAGTACATCCGCCACCGTATCCTGTTTTTTCCGAGCTATGTTATATAACTGTGGATATTGGTCACGAAGAGGACTATTTCCTAGCCATTTGTCCTCCCAGAATCTTATCTGGGTCCCATCCCTTATAATAAAGGATCCAAATTTGAGGAAATCATTTTTAACCTTCATAAGACTAGCCCAAAAATGAGAGTCCCCGCTTTTCCATTGGACCTGAACCAGTGGCTTGGTCCCTAGATATTTATTGCGTAGGATCTGTTGCCAGGTACCATCTGATGTTAGCAGACGATACAGCCACTTACTAAGCAAGGCAATGTTTTTAAGTTCTAGGTTATGAATCCCTAACCCTCCTTGATCTTTTGGTATACACATGACGTCCCATCTAGCTAATCTGTATTTACGTTTGTGTTCATCACTTTGCCAGAAGAATCTAGACCGGTAGTAATCCAACTTCTTACGAACCCCCTTTGGGATTTGGAAGAAGGACATCATATACATCGGCAGACTGCTGAGAACTGAATAATTAGAGTCAAGCGGCCTCCATATGAAAGGTTTTTTCCTTTCCAACTACTTAGGCGACTCTCAAATCGTTCCTGGACCCTCAACCAGTCATTATTAGACAATTTCCGGTAGTGAATCGGAATGCCTAGATACTTGATTGGGAAAGTTCTAGAATTACAACCAAACAGTTCTTTATATTGTCCCTCGAAGTTCGTGGCTTCACCAAAGCAGTAAATTTCACTCTTATGAAAATTAATTTTGAGCCCCGATAACTGCTCAAAAGCACAGAGAATATTCCTCATATTTTGAGCTTGTTCCAGGTTGTGATCTAGAAACAAGATTGTGTCATCAACATATTGAAGTATGGAGAGACCTCCATCAATCAAATGGGGCACCACACCTTGTATCTGATTTTGTATCTTAGCTCTGGTGATCAAGAGGGTCAGCATGTCGGCGACAATGTTGAAAAGGATAGGAGATAGAGGATCACCTTGTCTAAGCCCCTTTTGCATCTGGAAAAAAGGCCATATTTCATCGTTAACATTAACAGCTACACTGCCACCTGAAATAAAGGATTTAATCCACCCAATCCATTTGGATGAGAAACCCTTTAACCGAAGCGTCTGTATAGAATAGATACATATACAGATTAGAAGCTATCGAATTTCGTTTGGCACATGGTTATTTAAGAATTTATAAATATCATGATTAGTTTACTGCTAATAATCTGCAATTACAACATGCCATTATCTTTTTCTATTGGATTCGAATGACAATTTTTCAGTAAATTACGCTGATGATCAAATTCGGATGCTGATCTTTCATGTCAGCTGCAGTAGTCGTATTATAAGTAGTGTATGTTAGGAATACAGCTACAACCCACACCAAAGTAGTATCATTTTATTGAGATTTAGAGAAAATTTATTATAAGGAATACCTAATACAAAGTACTAGCTCCGCCACTCATATCTTGGGTCATATTTTAATGTTATCGGTAGAATAAGATAAGCCCGTCGATATAAAAAAAATGTTCACATACCTTTTTTCCCTGTGGAAAAAGATCCTTGAAGCCTATATTTAATGGCTAGTTTTAATTGCTAGTTTGTTACAACGGAGGTATTAATCTTTGAAATGTTCATATACCTTAACGGGAAACAAAATGAACGACTGTAAAATAAAGGAAAAACAAAATTGGATGCGAAAGATCATCTCATTTATATTCTCTGTGTATACAGATCTGAGCCATGCTACATGTCAAAAGATTGCATCTTGAATTACCTGTTGTGCACCTGATATCAGTCAGGTGCTGATGGCGTTAACTTGCAATACTCGATGAGTGACCTGATTTAGCAGTGAGGATCAACTGTGGTTGAAGAAAGAAAAATCAGATAATAACTAGTAAAAGACCAAAGGAAAATGAAAAATAAGATGAGGAATGGAAGGGAAGTCCATATGAGGCTTGCCAGCTTACTTTCCCGCAGAACTGGTTGCTGCAATATCGTCCAGCAGAGCGATCTGAGTGAATGGCATCTCGATCAGGGAATTCAGTCAGCCACCATGCATGATGCATCTACTGCTCACAAGGATGAACAAAACAGCAGAGAAGGGGGAGGGAGGCTTACTAGTTGTTAGTGGCTAGATCGATTATTGGTACCAGGCTTGGACTGATCTTCTTGATGCAAGGGAAAGTGACACAGGAGAGAGTGACGTACGGGGAAGAAAGATTGCAGTCCGATCTCTTGTTGGGACCGCCAGATTAGGAACGATTCAGTGTTAGACGAAAAATCAGCAAAAGGAAAGGGATCTTGCCTTCGTCACCTGCTATCGACGACTCTCAGTCTTCGGGAAAACTTGTGGTGCAACAGCCCTGGCATGTCCATTATTACTGCCCTGGCGCGAAGTTACGGTTTTGCCCCTGGAATGTTACACTAGTCGCTGGTAGAGTAGTCACCATCTCCGTGGAACAAAATTTTATTTAGCATCAACTTTTGAGGAATTGAGGTGTACAACTGTAAACTACTCCCTCATTCCTCGTTTATAATGCGTACACGCAAAATGAGATTCAAACTTTACGATCTTTGACCAATAATTTATCCATCAATTTTTTCATTTTGTCATATAAACTTGACATGGTTGGATTTGTAATCAAACATACTTAACTAATATAATATAAAAGAAATGAATAGTCAAAGTATGATTTAGGAGACCGTGTCATGTTATCTCATGGCTTATAAACAACAACGGAGGGAGTACATTCAATGGTACAAGAGTTTGTGCTTAAAAATTCGATGGGCTTTTTGATCCAACCTAATTTATTTTTTAGAGCATTTGGTTTTCATTAGGCCAGTTTTAGTGGAGAGCTTCATGAAACAGTTATCTAGACCGGGGCAACCGGGCCAAATGAGCGATGAGTTTTATGGAGACGAAACTCTCCTCTCATCCCATAAAACCCATGCCTCTCTCTCCTCATAATGACCCTGCCATATCAGCAGGCATATAATTTAATAAGCATGTTACAGCAAAAAAAAATTAATAAGCATGAAACTCCCCTATGCATGAAACCCTAGTGAGACAGGCCTTGGGCCAGTCTCAATGTATAGTTTTGCTACACGGTTACCTAGGCCAGAAACTAGGTAACTGTGCCAAAAAAGTTTTATAGTGATGAAACTTCTCTCACATACCATGAAACTCTTTCTTCTCTCTCATATACGTCATAAAACTTCTCATGAAACCCCCACTGAGATGGGCCTTACAAAATAAGGCGCGCGCATGCACTAAATAACACTCACCCTCTTACTCTGCACTAGTACTGATTTTAAAGATGCCAGCAATCCCGGAATAGATCTCACAAAAGAACGAGAGGTGAGCTAGGTTTCTTTTTATCTTCACATAAATCTCATTGCATGTCTGCCATCTAGTGTTAGTGGGGGGGGGACCCAATTTGTTTCCTTCGACAGCCCATCTCCCCCGCGTCGCCCTCCGCGCGGGCGGCACGGGCGGACCAGCCTGCGCCGCCACCCCTTCTCCCCTTCCCAGCGTCCCTCCGCCGCGCCGTCGCCCAAGCGGGCCGCCGGAAGCCCGTGCGGCACGCCATGACGGCAGCGGCGGGGCACCAACTCTTCCTCGACCAAATCCATGGCGGACGCGGCCGCCACATCCGGTCGAGCTGCCTCGCCGGCAATGGCCTCCCCGGCGGCGGTGAGGGCAGGTCGTCCTGGATCCGGGCGTCCCTCGGTCGGATCTGAGGCGTCCGGAGGCTAGCGGCGACCGGGCCGCGAGGAGGACGACGGCCGACGCGAGGGCACGGGTGGCTCGCGGCGGCGGACTTTGCAACTACATCTGGTGATGACATATTCAATTTCGCATTTATTTTCATATAGACCAGGAGACATGAGTCACCTTGGCTTCATTCGCGGATTCTCTTACTCAAAGACGGATTTCATCTGCAATTTATTCCGGTGGATTATGCTTGGGTACCCAGTGGCTACTTTGCAGCATGGTATCTCTAGTTACGATTTCAGATGGTCTGCCGGATTTGGAGTTCGTGGCCGTTTGAAGTGGGTCAGGTCTGGTCTATATGAAAGCATTGGCTTGATAAGAAGGGGGAAGCAACACGGTGTGACTATGTCGTGGTGGTAATTGTTACTAATTCACCGGTTCCGGGAAGAAATTCCTAGGTCTGACCTTAATTGGTTGTACCTGGCAGTGACCTTGTTGAAGGCATTGTTTGGATTATGATGAATTCCTCCCTCGGTGAAAACTTTTGATCTGGTCTTAATTGATTGGGTCACTGCAATGTCGGCACGTGCGCGTGCCGTTTCCTCGTTGGAGGCGTTGTCTCGGGAGCCTACGTCATGGTTAGTGAAGCGGATGAAGGTGAAGTCGCTTGTGCGACATGATCTTTTGGTCATGGCTCTCTCATTTTTTTGTTTCTTTTTTATAGGCTGTGTGCATCTTAGTTATGCAGAGGCCGGGTTGGATCTTATATAATTGTATCATCTTGATGTAATTGTCTAAGATCAATAAAGCTTCTCTTTTCCAAAAAAACATAAATCTCATTGCCAGCAATCCAGTGGCAATGGGATCTATTTGTGGCAAATTTCCTGTATTTGGTCTGAGATGTCAGACGAGTCTTGGGAACTTTAAGTGGCAGATTTCTTTACCATGACGGCTCAGACGAAAGAAATAACATCACATCTATCTTCACAAACTCAACGTGTCAACTTCTAAATCATTCTTCACCTTGATGTATAAGGCCCAAGACTGGTGAATATGTTACATAGTATACTAGACCTCACACTCCAGAAGTCTTAATACAAGCGATATTTTTCTCTTCCTGTAACAGTCTGCCCGCTGGCTGGGCTTTTCAAAACCTGCGGCTATTTGGCCCATCTCACCAAATCGTTTGATCTGTCATCAAGTATGTAACAATGATCAGAAAAAAGATCATCTTCAGAACGAAAAATGTAATTGGAACCATACGAGTAGTTAGAGTGCTTGACATTCAGAATTATTGTGCTAACATGAAACTCTTTTTCTTCTTTCTCCCGTACGCCATAAAACTTCTCATGAAACCCTACTGAGATGGACCTTACAAAATAAGGTACGCGCATGCACTAAATAACACTCACCCTCTTACTTTGGACTAGTACTGATTTTCAAGATGCCAGCAATCCCGGAATAGATCTCAGACAAAAGAATGAGAGGTGAGCTAGGTTTCTTTTCATCTTCATATAAATATCATTGCTAGCAATCCAGTGGCAATGGGATCTATTTGTGGCAAATTTCCTGTATTTGGTCTGAGATGGCAGACGAGTCTTGGGAACTTTAAGTGGCAGATTTCTTTACCATGACGGCTCAGACGAAAGAAATAACATCACATCTATCTTCACAAACTCAACGTGTCAACTTCTAAATCATTCTTCACCTTGATGTATAAGGCCCAAGACTGGTGAATATGTTACATAGTATACTAGACCTCACACTCCAGAAGTCTTAATACAAGCGATATTTTCCTCTTCCTGTAACAGTCTGCCCGCTGGCTGGGCTTTTCAAAACCTGCGGCTATTTGGCCCATCTCACCAAATCGTTTGATCTGTCATCAAGTAGGTAACAATGATCAGAAAAAAGATCATCTTCAGAACGAAAAATGTAATTGGAACCATACGAGTAGTTAGAGTGCTGGACATTCAGAATTATTGTGCTAACATATTATGCAAGCAATTGACATACGTACCACCATTTCCCTTTCTCCAAGGGCAGCTTCAATTCCATCAACTCTGGGCAGTTTTGAATGTGTACTACCTTTATGTTTGCAATCGCTTCTGGCCCACCAATTGATACATGGCCTGGACAATACATAATCCTTAATTTCTGGAGTGATTTTAGATTACTTCTCCATAGGTGGCCTGGAACGTACTCTATGCCTTCACATACACCCATCTCCAGTGATTTGAGGGATGTGAGGTTCTCCAGGCAGCTTGAAATCAAGGCAGAGAAATTCCCACAATTCCATAACCTGACGTTTTGGAGGGACGATGGTAACACCATTCCAGTTTGCCACTTTAGACGTGAACACCATGATATGTCCAAATCCTTCAGAAAAGGAAAATTGCCTAGTTTTTCAGTGGGCATGGACAGCAAGTTACAACGGGTAATTATAATGCTCTGAATGGCAGGGAGATATAGGAGCCGGTCATCAACAGTCTGCAGCTTGTGACAGAATTCAATGGTTAGGTGAGTGAGCAATGGGAACTGTCCAATAATACTTCTAGACCCGCCAAGAGAAAGATCAGTGGTTATCTGCTCAGATTCTCTAATAAATGTCAGAGGTGCACAATGACGGACAATGAGCTGTTTTAGTACTGGAAGACTCCACTTTTGTAGTTCAATGCATACCGGATGATGGCTTGACAAATGAAAGGTGGTGAGGGAACTACAACTAATATCACAGATATCCCCAGAATTATCTAGCTCTAGATTCTTTAATGACGAGGCCAACAGACATTGTGAGTTGATTTTTGGACAATTCCACACCTTCAATTCTTCAAGGGAGGGAAAATATTGAAACCTTTCTGTTGCAACCGATTCTACACTTGGGCAGTCTATAATTGCTAATCTTGTAATTGCAGATAAAACAGATGGCTGCAAAAATTGTTCGAGGCTTACTAAATTTTCGCACTTTTCAATCACCACATCAACCATGGATGAAAAACTGTAGTCAACTGATATGGTCTTTAAACCGTTGCAACCATAAAGCAGGAGTGATTTTAAGTTGCATATGTTTTGTGGATGAGACCAGCTTGGAAGAGAGTCACCTGGATAACCACAAAGTCTAAGTTGTTTTCTCTTCCCTTCAGTTCCACTTCCATGAACTGGCACATCATATTCTTGAAGAAATTGATACATGCTAGATTCAAATCTTCGAAAATCATAGAGGTTAAACATCTCTGATGGAAAGCTCTCAGAACCAAAAGTATGGTAGATTTCAAGGTATCGAAGATGCTTCATTTTGTTAATACTCTTTGGTAACTCTCCTACGGAGCCAAAAGAGATAACACGCATGCTTCTAAGTTCATTGAACCAGCAGTCCAACACAGAAGTCATATTCAATAAAGACTTGTTGCAAAGTAGGGTGCGCAACTTTTTATGCTTCTCTAGGCTCGGTAAGTTAGAGCACTCCATATCACGGTCTGGCAATATTGGCAGAAAAGGGCGGAAACTCTGGGGAACTTTATGAATGTCACTTAGGTTATTTACGATAAACAAATCGTCCTTTGGCAGTATTAACAGATGGCGGACATTCTGGGGAACTTTATGAATGTCACTTAGGTTCTTTACGATAAAGCACTCATCCTTTGAAATAAGTTGTACCGTGTCGTGGATCAAGTCATGGATCACATACTCAGAATGAACCATCTGAAAGAAAGATCGATTTACCAGATCGTCAAAGTACTGACAACCAATATCTTGAAGTGGAATGTTACCTTGAGGTGCCACAAAGCCTTCCGCTACAAAGATTTTAGCTAGCCTAGCCTTTTCAAATTTGTGATCTTTGGGGAACACCGCACAAAAAGAGAAGCATCTCTTCAAATGGAATGGCAAAGAAACGTAGCTCAACCGAAGAGCTGGCAAAATGTCAGACTCGTTCTGTCTAAGCTCCCATAATTCACTCGTTAGTATGTTATTCCAATGTATAGTATCACGGCTCGTTCCAAGCAGCCTTCCAAGAGTTTTAGCAGCTAAAGGAGAACCTTTTAACTTTGGGAGTATTGTTTTACCAATGCGCTCCAACTCAGGATCAATATCTGAGCTATCAATTCCAAATGCACATTGTGTAAAGAAATCCCAAAAGACAGCATTGTCCAATCCCTTTAGCGGAAAGGGATCAGTCGTGCGCACTAGATCTGCAACCTCATGAGACCTAGTGGTGACAAGTATCGTACTTCCCTGAAGTACATTTGTAAAAGGTGCACAAAACCTCTTCCAACAGTCCCCATTTTCTTTCAAGGCATCATCCCACATGTCATCAAGGATAAGCAAGAGCCTTTTCTCGTTCACCTTACGTTCAAGAATCCGCTGAAGAGAATCCAAATTATTAGATGTTGCCTCTGACCTAGAAGATGACTCAATGGCCTCTTTAGTTAACCTCTTGATATCGAAGTCATCTGAGACGAAAATCCATATTATCATGTGAAAGTGAGATCTCACTTGTGGATGATTACAAATAGTTTGAGCCAAAGTAGTTTTTCCAACACCCCCAATTCCAACTATTGGCAAAACAGTAAAATTTGTTATTGTTTCTTCATTATTTTCTATGGTAGTACAAACTTGGTTGCTTGTAGATGTGATGATTCCATTTCTTTTTCTCTTTTGACCAGAGGCAACTCTGTTACTGTTTGCATGTACACCGAGCAACCTAAACAGCTCCTTCAGTTCCTCATCACGACCAAATATCTTTGGCTCTGCGGGGAAAGAAGTAGTCTCTGGCCTTGCTCTTTTGTCAAACTGTGGACGTGGAATTGCTTGATGTAAGCCCATCTTCTCAAGCTGCCTAGAAAGATGATTTAGCCTCTTCTGGATTTCAGTCACTGTGTTGAAGCTGCCTTTAATGACACTCTGAAAGAAATTAATGACTGGTTCCATTGAGGTGGCATTGCCCTCTACTGAAACCTTTAGCTCATGCCATCGGAACTCATCCAGAAGGTCTTCTGCATCATAAACTGCATCTTTGAGTTTTGGGAGGAGGTCAGCCACACAGTGATCATGGACCCTCCACTCTGCTCGATCGATGAGGTTGTACATTGCTGGTAGAGTATCCCTAAGGCATTGAAGGTCACTCTGCAACTGCAATAGAACATCCTGTTGAAGTTTTTGCTCCTGTACTTCATTCCTCTGGTTGCGCAGAGAGGAGACAGCAGATCTAACCCATTGAAACAAATTGACACACTCATTGAGGCCACTAATGACTCCAATAGTCTTCGGTATGTTGAATATGCTCATATTGACTTGACACGGAGGTGTTTTGTTTGGTTGTCTGCCCTGGACAATGGATGCAGTGCTGGATCAGTAGCAGAGCTATTTGTTGCTTGCTAGGAAAATCAGATGAGAAAAGAAAGGAAGATAACAAAATAAAAGGAAATCCCAACTGAGTCTGGTCGGCTTACTTGGATCTATTCCAAAAGGTTCCGTCACAGGAGAACAGCTTGGCTCTAGTCTCCAAAAGTGAAAGGAAAGGGAAGCCTACCATATCAATCGTATGTAAGATATGATTGGTTCAAAATTTCGGCGAAATTTCGTCCGAATTTCGCGAATTTCGGTAATTTCGGTGAAGACCGAAAGAAAGTTCAAAATTTACTATTACACTTACACATATGTTTTATTATAAATATAGTTCTGTTGATGTATGTTTGCTATTGTTTACTTTGTATATTCGTCAACTTAATAGTTGTATATCCATAAATTATGCTAATCCTTTGATTAGATGCAAAAACTTTAGAAAATCTTGTAATTTGGTGAAGTCTCTAAAAATATTTTGGCGAAATTTCGCCCGAATTTCGCGAATTTCGGTAATTTCGGTGCCGACCGAAAAAAAAATCCAAAACCGAAATTTAAAACCTTTATGAAGCTAACATAGATACTTCGGCACAGAGTTTAGGAGAGGATAATGAACATGGAGGATAGAGATTAAACATGAAATTTGAACTGTTAATACATAAACATAAATTTGAGAGCAGGCTTTGCTCCCACTTGGAAAACAAAGTAGATGTGTAAAGCCAAAACAAAATTATTGGAGTCATTTGTGATTCCTTTTTTGTACGCGAAAAACATGCAAATGGGTCTTGGACAAATAAATAGTATATAGTGTACAGAGGACAGAGTGACATACAGGGACGAAGTAAGACTGCAGCTCGACCACTTGCTGGGACAGGGCGATCGGGTGGTCAGATTAGTGAGCAAACTGGTGCTTTGTTCTGATGAAAATGGGCAAAAGGAAAGTACGAGAAAACCGGAGTCGCTTGTATATCTGAAAGGACCAGTGATCTGTGGGCAGATCTGACTTCACTGGTCTGCTGTGCCTGCAGACTTCAAAGTTCAAGCAAAACTGAATGGTACCTTGACCTTGCTTGGAAATCAGTGAATCTCCATGCATCTGCTGCGCGCACGCAGAGCAGCGAAAAACGAGGAGGAGGTAGAAGCTTCATGCCATTTTCTAGGAACCCTGCGGTCTGACGACTCCGTAACTCTACTCTTGCTGTGTTACAATCAGCAGCTGAAAGCGAGGTGGCCACTTGCTGTGCAACTGGCATGACATGTCCATTATTGTTGCCTTGGCGTGAAGTTAAGTTACAATTTTGCCCCAAGAATGTTACACTAGTCGCTAGTAAAGATCTCCGCGGAGCAAAACTTTGTTTAGCATGAACGTTTAAGGAATTGAGGTGTAAAGTGTTAAATAAATTCACTAGCAAGACAGTAGATATAATAAATTCACACAGAGGTAGTAGCACGAAGTGTGTGAAATGCAGTTTAGGAGAGTAGTATTAATCTAGTCATGCAGCGCTTCTGTGACAATTTTTCTTTCAACTAGCCATAGGGAATTGATCAGGCCCAAGCACATCAATGTCTTGAAGACATGCTGCAGCCTGAATCGTGGTTAATAACACATCAAAGACTCCTGTAAACTCTAATCTAGGTTTTGGCCGTTCATAGCAATGTGCGTGGCTTATCCTAATACAATGGCAGTAATAAACATATAGCTTCACCTTGAATCTCTCTGTTTCCTGTGTGGCAATTCCTTGTGAACGTAGAGATGAAAAGGTAATTTACATTTTAAAGAAATTAACACACTCATTGACGCCACCCAATGGCCTTTGAATAGCTCATGGTTACGGAGTCAAAACACCTCTTTTTAATCCTGTGCATTGAAAATGCGCCCTAAGATTATCATGATTCATGAGGTCAGTTACTAAATTAAAGTACAAAAATAACCCAGCTAAAAGTACATGTCAATATTACTACGGTTCTATTTGGATCCACCCCAACTAAAACTAAGGTGTAGTCATCCAATTGCTAGAGCTAGGGATGGATGCCGAGCCAGCTCGACAGATTTTAGCTCGGCTCGTTCGAGCTCGTTAGCCCAACAAACCAGCTCAGCTCGGCTCGCAAAAAAATCCTGACTCAGCTCGGCTCATTAAGCTCGTGAGCTGGCTCGTTAAACTCGCGAGCTAGAGTTAAGTTTAAAATTACCACAATAATATATATAATATAAAAATTAAAGTATTTATATGGTCTTAGTAACTCCAAATCTACTCTATCGTACTATAATAATAGAATATAAACATAACATCATGTAGAACTATGTATATAGTATACAGATATTATTATCAATTAATAATTTGCGCATTAGTCTATTAGGCCTTTTAGCTCGTTTGGCTCGCGAGCCAGCTCGTTAACGAAACGAGCAAAAACAGCTTCTCGGCTCGTTAAAAAATACATCGAGCCGAGCCGAGCCAGGACCAAGTCGAGCCAGCTCACGAGTTTCGAGCTCTTGGTCCAGACCTAGTTAGAGCTAAACTTTAACCAGCTAAACTTTTGCAACTAATCTTTAGCTGCGGGTGTTTAGATCCTCGAGCTAATTAAAATGATTGGACCATACTACCCATAATGATAATAATAGAAAAAAGAGAATGCTGGTGGGTGCATTAATTTTAGGAGATGCAATTCTGTCTTTAAACATGTTTTAGTTGGTGTTAGCTGGGTTCAATCAGCTAGATCATACACTTTTTAGCCAATAGCCAAAGTCTAGCTGAGTTTTAGTTTGCCCCGTCTGGATCCAGCTAAACTGGGCTACTATTAGTAGTTTTTTGCTCGACTTGAATAAAAGGGAAGCAATATGGATCGTTGACCTAAGAAGCGGAGTACTCAACAATTAAAACTTGTGTAGATATGCAGGATATAGATTTGGAAATAATCATGGCGTACAGATCAGTGCTGGCAAAGTCAACTCATTTTAGGCACCAATTAAAACAAAATCTGCTGGCGCTTAGGATCAGCTTGTGTATTGATCTGACCCTGCTACAGAGATTTTACTGGAATTACCGTGATTCCGGCTGAGGCGAATGAAATTCTAGCAAAGAGTCGATCGTGGCATTGTTGAGAGATGTAAAGAAATCGAAAGATATAAGAAGGTGAAGGGTAGCATACACTGGCAAGATATATTTGCAGGAGGCAAAAATAAGGTAAACTCTGGCTTGTCCGCATATACAGGCCACCCCAAATGCGCAAGGGATCTCGGAGGAGATAAATCTGAGGCTTTGTTTAGTTTCTAATTTTGGTGTATTAAATTTGGGAGTTTAGGGTCTCTTCGTAATCATTGCGCCACTGTAGCATTTCGTTTGTATGTGCGAAAAATTATCCAAAAATTGATTAATTAGGCTCAAAATATTCGTCTCGCAGAGTACAACAAAATTGTGCAATTAACTTTTAATTTCATCTACATTTAGTACTTTATAAATGTTATGATATTTTAATGTGATGAAGAATCTTCTTTTTACATAGTGAATTTGGGAGTTGTTTTTTAATAAACTAAACAAGGCCTGAGTCGCACCTTGAATCGCTGACAGGTGACAGCATGGGGATATTTTCGAGACCAGCCCTCAACTAACGCCGTCTTCAACGGACCCACCAACGCTGTCAGTTGCCGGGCTGCCAACGGCGCCGCCGCCTTCATTTATTGTTAGCTTGGATGATGCCTTCCATCGTCGGAAAGGGAATCACAAAATGACTCGTTGGTTTGAAAAAAATCTACCATTTTTCTTATTTCTGTATACCAAAGCTGGCAGCACAGCTAGCCACGTCGTCAGACTCATTTCTGCCATTGGATCTGAAACCAACGATTGCCTGAGATGCCCATCAGGTTCTGCAAGCTTCTAGAATTCACCTGTTGCATTTTTATCTGATGGACCCTGTCACCGCAGCAGCACCACTCAACCATCAAACTTGCTAGGTAGCCGGGTAGGGGCAGTCCACGCAGCTTCGCTCTTCATCGACATCCCTGCACGACATATAGACGCCACAAGGATGACTCCTGGTCGGCTTTGTTCTCCTATGCCGCCATGCCTGCTCTCCACAGCTTCCTCTACCCACTCAATGGCACGTTGCTGCATTCACGGGATGCATAGAGGCACCCGCCTCGGCGCCCAATAGGTATGTATCCATCCGGTAAAATCCTTTCCACTCTCCTTTGCACACATACATGTGTTACTTTTGCTTCAAGTTCAGATTGCCTCCAAGTTTATTCTTAACATGTCATTTCCTTGGACCTCACCTCTAAATTCCTTATGTGTATGCACACCATGCAGGTAAGATGGCAATTCTTGACTAGGTTGGAGTCTCTTATCCATGCTAATCATCATGCCATACATCCTATCCTTTTTTTCAGCATTATTCCTAATATAATATGGTTTCTGATGTTTCCGGTGTTAGCTTCATCTCTAAACCCAGCAAGTCGGATGTTTTCAGTTTTTCGTAATGCATTTTATACAACTTTATTTACTGAAACCTGTAAAGAACGGTAAATCGCATTCTAATATAGAGGATAAACATAAATACTCTGATATTTAGCCTGGCTAAAGAGTCAATTACTCTATGTTTGTGTATAGTTCAATAGAACAATTAGATGAGCTTACCTGAGTACAACAAACCATCTTTTTTGTTTTGCAAAATAGAGTTATTTGAATGATGTTTACAGTTCATTGATACGTGAGCAGCGAACTGCAAATAATATAACTTTGCCACCCCCATTGCCATTTCAATTTTCCAGTGTAGCTGTGCTTATTCTTTTCAATCGACATTTATCCTATGCCTTATCATTTTCTCATGTGTCTTCAATCACTATACCATAGCCCACAAGGTCGTCTACATTGTGGTCGCTATAAGCTGTTGCAACGATGTACAGAGTTACAGCGACCACCTATGTGTCCCTGAAAGTGACGTCGCTATATGTCTATACCGACCGACTTTGTTATACGGTTCGACAGTCAGAGAATAAATACTGACCAACGATCCAACGATAACTATTCAAAAAAAATTTTGGAAAAGGGAAGCTTTATTGATCTTAGACAATTACATCGAGATGATACAATTATATAAGATCCAACCCGGCCTCTGCATAAATAAGATGCACACAGCCAATAAAAAAGAAACAAAAAATGAGAGCACCATGACCTAGCAAACTACCACAAGCGCCTTCATCTTCATCCGCTTCACAAACCAAAGCAACTCTTGGACTATGAAGTAGGCTCCCGATACAACGCCTCCAACGAGGAAACGACACGCGCACGTGCCGACATTGTAATGACCCAACCAATTAAGACCAGATCAAATATTTTCACGATGGAGTAATTTATCTTAATCCGAACAATGTCTTCAGCAAGGTCACTGCCAGGTTCAACCAATTAAGGTCAGACCTAGGAATTTCTTCCCGGAACCGATGAATTAGTAGCAATTACCACCACGACCAAGTCACACCGTGTTGCTTCCCCCTTCTTACCAGGCCAATGCTTCGATATAGACCATCCCTGACCCACTTTAAACGGCCACGAACCCCAAATCCGGCAGACCATCTGAATTCGTAACCTGAGATACCATGCTGCAAAGTAACCGCTGGTATCCGTGCATAATCCACCAGGAATAAATTGCAGATGAAATCCGTCTTTGAGTAAGAGAATCCGTGAATGAAGCCAAGGTGACTCATGTCTCTTGATCTATATGAAAAGAAAGGCGAAATTGAAGATGTCAATCACCAGATGTAGTTGCAAAGTCCGGAGCTAGCCTTTCCAACACCAAGGCCGAAGGCACCCGCGCGCGCAGCTTGACAACGCGTTGACGCCGCAGCCCCGGCCCGCCGGCCACGCATGCGCCCTCCGCTCAGGCGCCCCCGGGGGCCGGCCGCCGCTGCCACCGGCCGCCCGTGGACAGCCGCCGTGTAACGCCCGCGTATTAATCTCTGGGAAAACCACCTAAATAATACACCCGGTAAAAATTCGTTTCAAAACTTTTCTCGCCGAGCGCCGCTCCCCTGTCCTGCTCACTGCCGCCACTCCACCTCTCTGCTCCCCATCCCGAGCACCGTGCTCCGCTCGCCGACCGGCCGAACCCCACCCGCTGCCCAGCTCGTCATCGCCACCCCGCTCCCCGCCGGGCCGACAGCGCGCGTGCACGCCACCGCCTGCCCGCTGCCGTCTCGTCGTCGCGCCGACACTCCACACCATCGCCGGCCGGCCTCCCCTCACTCGACTCGATCGCCCGACCGCCGTACACCACCACCGTGCCATCCCAGCTCTACTGCGCGGGCACGCCACGTCCCGACCGCGCACGCACGCCATCGCCGACCACCGCACCGCCCCCGCACGCCGCCACCGTCCTCGCCAACGGCCCCACTCATTCGAGCGCGCACGCCACGTCACGACGCGCGCACGCGACAAGAACAGGGCCACCCGTACCTCAAACCCGCCGGCCATCGTCGTACCCGAGCGCCGGACGCCATTAACGCCGCCCGACCTACCCCTCTCGTCGGCCCACTCCCTCACCACCCCTCCGCGCCTATAAATGGGGTCCTGAGCACCCTCTCCCTCACCACCAGCTCAACCGCCCTCCAGTTGAACCCCTCCACCGCCGCAACGCCGCCGCCATCGCCTCCAGTACCGCCGCCGCCGCCGCTCTTGTGAACCGGCCGCCTCACTCCACCTCCGCCCGAGGTAGGACCACCAGTGGACTTGCCATGACCCCCTCTCCCTTTTCCCCCTGTTCCCGTCCACCGCCGCTGCCCCTATCGCCGGCGATTTGGCCGGACAGCGCCGCCGCCGTCGCCCCCCCCCCCCCTCTGTGCTCTGTTTCGCGAGGAAGACAGCACTTTTGTGCATAACCCCCTGAAGATTGTCCTATTCAACCCGCCGTCCACATAAACAGGAACCCCTCTCTCTTGGGCGCTTTGCACAAAACCCCCTGCACTTTTGCCAAATTAACCCGCAGTCCATCCAACACTATTCCCTCTCTCTCTGTCTGTTTCACCCGAGGCCCCTGAACTTTTCCCTATTTACAAAAAGGTCCTTTTTCTTTTAAAACAGCCCCTAAACTCCACTTAACCCGTCATTTCATGCGCCAAATTAATCCCGTTTGACCCCAAACTCCACCACAATATTCACCAATATATTTCCGCCAGATCCAACCAGTCCATACTCAAAAATAATCATGTCATCACCTTTCGCTCTCGTTTTCCGTTCTTTCCTTCTGAGCTCAATAAAAGCTTTTTCTTTTATTTATTTGGGTGCTTGTTTGTGTGTGCCGTAGACTCCGCCGTAAACGAGGAAGGACTCGAGCAGGAGCAGTGCTACGAGCAGGAGCTTGGAGACCAAGACCCCGGGCAGGAATCCCCCGAGGGTTGGGAGAACGGCAAGTGCAATCCCACCCTTTTGATGCATATTGTTGTCCCAATTTTTATAAACACAACCCATGGCCTGATTTATAAAACTTGCATGATTTTACTGATAAACCCGGTTGGATAGCCACCCCTTGATTGCTATAACTAATTCCTTGACAACCCAGATTAATGTTTAAATATGACAATGCTCTGTTTGAATATTAGTCACTGCTAGAAATGCTTAGGAACATTTTACCGTTATACCCCCATGACAAATACTTGGTGTTTACAAAAACAACCGTGTGCGTACTTTGAAATAAAAGAGATGAATTGTGTAAATAAAATGAGTACCCGTGTGGGATGAGACAGACGGTATTTCCGCGTGAAATACCAAGGTGAGCCCGAACCAGTGTGGTTGAGCATGGTGGAAGTTGTCTATCCTATCACAAGTTTTGGGATGATGTTGATGTGTCATCTAGCCTAACCCATTTTTCTGTACCACCACTCGACCGTTGTATGTGGCAACGGCCTAGCATAAATCCCACTAGTTGAGCTGCTGGTTATGTGGTGTGCTGGTGAGCAACAGAGGGCCATGGAGCCGGGGATACGGTCTATGTGAGGTATGCCCCTGGTTAGAACCTCGTTGGTAGGTTGCTAACCCCTGGTCGCGTCTGTGACAACTTGTCAGTTTAGCTATGGTGGGTAATGGCTTTGATAGGAGCTGCACTGGCACTAAGGTGTTCATGTTGTGGTAGCCTACTTGTGGTTGTGTACACCTCTGCAGAGTTAAAACCTATCCGGATAGCCGTGTCCACGGTATTGGGCGAGTTACGGCTTGGTCACTTCACTAGTCCCCTGTTTTGGTGTAAGAAAGTGTTGGTGTATGACTGAGCTGAGAAATGTTTTGACATGGGCTACGACAGATGGGAAATCTGGTAGCAACAAAATCTTGTACGAAAAGTATTACTTTTACTGTTCCTTTTAAAAGTAATATTTGTGAAAATCCTTTGCGAAAACTAACCCTCTGCATGTGTAATAAAATTTGCTTTGCTGCTAAATAAACCATAAACCTTCCTTGTTGCTATCCTGTGCATACTTCTGTTATACCCCTCCGTGGTTGTGGTTGCGCTTGCTGAGTACGAGTGTACTCACCCTTGCTTCATCTGTTGCAGAGGCAGACCCGGACTTTGTGCCCGAGGATATCGTCTAGTGGGGTTCGTTCTGCACCCAACCTTTGCCTGTGAGTTAGGGCCACCCGCTGCAAGCCGCATGCGTTGCCACTCTGATGAAGACCTCTATGTTATCAACCTTTTTATCTGGAGCTTAGTGTTAGTTCTGTTTGTTGTGGCCCTGCAATGCCACCGTCTCCCGTAATGTCGCTTTTGTACTGAACTATCTGTTGTAATAATGTGAACCAGTATCCTGGGACTGGTATTTGTATCACATTAAGTTCTCTCTTTCGAGGGGACGCTTCAGGTGGTATCAGAGCCGATAGGTTGGCCGTAGGACGTACCCCTAGGATCTTGACCCTACCTAGTCTTCTCTCACCAGTTGTCTTGCCTAATCCTTTCCCCCACACAAGTACTCACCAACGGCTTTTTGACTTGTTCCAGATGGCCCAGCCGGTTGACGAGGGTTGGGGCGAAGGAGTCTGCCCCGCAGAACCTGGCCTCCCCAATTTGCTGCTGCTCAGCCTGAAGCACGTTGGAGTCACAGAGATCCCCGAGTACTTTTGCCGGGAGTTCACCACCAATGGTACCCGTCGGTGCCGGATGTTCATCTTTGTGGGGAGAAGCTCGCTGTACAAGGAAGTGGCACCTTGGTTTGTTCACGCCACCGGCTACGACCGCCCCAATGCCTACCGCAAAGCCGCAAGAAGAGCCCTGGTGTGCCTCCGCACACTCTACAGGCAGTACCTTGTGGGAACAGCACTAGGTTTTACCCCACCTCTGGTGAGTGGAGGACGTGAGTGGATTACTCAGATGAGAAACCTTGGGAGAGATGAAGATATGGAGGACACTGTATCCCACATGTCCATTTACCTCACTGGTTTGGACAGGCTGTACCGAGAGACATCGGGACAGCTGAGGCACCAGATCCGCAGAGCCGAGAAGGCGGAGAAGGAGTTGGAAGAAGCAAAGAGAGAGTTGGAGATTCAGAAAGTGACAGCTACCCAAGCTGTCAGCTCCCTAGCCGCTCAGCACGCTAGATGCCAGGCTTACTCTGAGTACATGGATAGGCTTGAAGCCTACAGAAGAGAGAATGGGCTGCTGGAAGGAGAGCCCGAGATGACCCACGTGGATGCAGGCACGCAGACCGAAGAAGAAGTGCCAGAGTATCAGCTCCCCCTGAAGAAACGCCGAGTTTGTCTAGAGTAGATCAGCACTTAGTCTAGCCCCTCCTAGAATAGGGTCTGTTGTTTCCAGTAGCACTACCAGCTTAGCCTCGATGTATCCATGATCTTTGTACCCCACCATGTTATGCAATAAAGGTCACCTTTTATCCTGCATCTGTTCAAACTTTTGTTTTCCCCTAGTTTCAGATGGCGGAACAAGGATGGACCCAGGGAGTTTGCCCAGTCACACCAGGCTTCGCTAGCCTGTTGATCCCCGCGCTGGAACGCCTCGGTGTGCCCGAACGCCCGAGGTACTACAGCAGGGAGTATGAACACCATGGGACCCAACGCTGCAGAGTGGTCATAGTTGTCGCCAAGAGTGACCTCCACCCTGTCGAAGCATGGCGTACGACCGCCACAGGATTCAGACACCAGGACACCTACCCCTTGGCTCTCAGAAAAGCCCTCCGCTTCATGTGCGGAATCTTTGAAAGGCACCTGGTCCCCACCCCAATGAGGTACTTTCCGCCGGTCGTCAGAAGTGCGGTCTGGCGAGCCCGCATAAGGAACTTGGAGCAGCGCCGTCAAGAGGAACCCCTTTTGCACCAGGTGGTCACCTACCTCAGTTCCTTGGACCAACTCTTTGACGAGCAGGACGAACGCCTGAGAGAACAGATCGCCCGGGTTGAACAAGCAGAATTCACGGTCCGCATGTACCAAGTCCAGGTGGCCCAAGCTGAAGCAAGAGTCGCTGCTGCCATCAGCAATGAGGCAGTCGCCCAAGAAAGCCTCAGGCAGGCTCGAGACCTGCGTATCCAGGATTGGACCAGAAGTGGAACACCTGTCCCGGCAATTGGAGAACCCCATGTCCTACTTGGGACACCGATCATGGCATGGGGAGAAATTGTGGGAAACCCACAAGCACTATCGGGAACTCCGGCAGGATCGCCGCCCGCTGAAGAAGGACCGTCTGAGCCGCCTCGGGAGAATGGGACCTTGACCGAGGCTGAGCAGGCACGACTTGCACCGCCAGAAGAGCGCGCCAGCCCAGAGGAGAGCTCGCCTCGCGAGTAGGCCCAAAGTCAAGCACTCAGATGGGAATGAAGCCAGCTTGGTCCGAAGAACTCTTGTATCCCTAGCAGTAGTTTCCCTACCATGTCCTGTATCCCCGCCTTGTAGTGCGAACCCTGTTGTGCCCCCCCAAGTGTTGTAACCCTCAGCCGTTGGAATGGAACCTTGTGTGTTTGTTTGCTAGCTTGTGTGTTGTTTCTGCCTTTTTAAAATGCGAACTAATCAACTTAAACATCATTTAACCCAATCTTACAAAGGCCTTGCTCAACCTGCAGATGGTAAACACTCGTGCTAGCGCCTCTCAGAGACGCGCCCCTCCTGCTGGGGGAGAGCAACCAGAAGGAAGAAGAGAGAATCCTGAGAACCAGGAGGTGGATCAGCAGGATCCTATGGGAGAAAACCAGCCTGAAGGACAAGCGCCTGTAAGAGGCGAACCAGAAGCAAGCCATCCCAGAAGTCAGAATGAGGGATCTTTTGTGATGCCCCCACTCCCGCCGGATTTCAAATTGGCACAAGCTTTGTACCACCACACCCTGTTCATGCAAAATGTGTGGAATGCCAGCCGCCGTCAGGAGACAGCCCGTAGACCCAATGCGGGTGATAAATTGACCAACTTTCTGAGAACCAGGCCACCCACCTTTGGAGGGTCTAGCAACCCCTTGGAAGCAGATGACTGGCTGAGAACTATCAAGAGGAAACTGGAACCGTTTGGATGTGGAGACCGTGACAAAGTTCTTCTGACCTCCCACCAGCTCACTGGAACTTCTTTAGCTTGGTGGGATGCTTACTGTGCAGCTTCCCCGAACGAGTCTGCGATCACCTGGAAGGAATTTGAAGAGGAGTTTCGTCGCTACCACATTCCCGACGCCACCATGAGGCGCAAGGCAGATGAGTTTCGTGCACTGAAGCAAGGAAACAAAACTGTGGAAGAGTACACCCATGAGTTCACTGAACTGGCCCGTTATGCACCAGATGAAGTGAAGACAGATGCAAAGAGGCAGGATGCTTTCATTAGAGGTCTACACCCAGATCTTCGAGCTCTGATAGTCACCCACAGTTTCCCTGACTTCAATACACTGATGAACAAGGCCATTGTCACAGAAAAGGCCAGAATGGAGGCAAGGCAAGAGAACAAGCGCAAGTTCTTGGAAAGCAAGAACCGTCAGATGGACCGCTCGCAGAAACCCAGGAGCTCCGGTTATGCTGCACCTAGACCCTTGGCTCCAATGCAGTATAGGACCCAGTCTCAGGCCACAAGCTCCCAGGCTCCCAACAACCAGTTCAAGAGCCAGACCACCTCGAAGCCACCACAGAGCAAGGTCAGTCAGGCCACAGCCATCAACAACAATACGAGAGCCTGCTTCAACTGCCGTGAGACCGGGCACTACATCGCCGATTGCCCGTATCCTAGGAGCAAGCCTGCGATATCAGTCTACTCCAACTCAGTGAATGGACCCAAGCCACCAGTGTCTGGAGCCAACCGTGTACCCGTCCGCAGCACCAACACCGGCAGCAACAACAACAACAACACCCAGCAGTCATATGGACGAGCCCGCGTCAACCACATCGACGCGCAGGAAGCTCAAGGAGCACAAGGAGTAGTACTCGGTGAGTACCTAGTCAGTTCAGTTTTGGCAACAGTATTATTTGATTCAGGGGCATCGCATTCTTTCATATCATCAAGTTTTGTGGAAAAGCACAAAATACCTACAGTACTACTAAAGACACCCCTACTAACCCGAACACCTGGAGGTGATATTAAGTGCCAGTTAGGTTGTTCGCGGGTACGGATTCTTTTAAGTGGGGTAGAGTTTCTAGCAGACCTAGTGGTACTAGAATCCAAAGGAATAGATGTGATCCTTGGAATGGATTGGTTAGGCAAACACAATGGTCTCATAGGTTGTGCTGACAAGGTAGTGCACCTAACCAACCCAGATGGAATACAAGTAGCCTGTCACACCAAAGGAAGTGGACCAGATCCTATGATCTTTAGTATGGAAACAAAAACCATAGAAGAAGTCCCGGTAATCAGAGAATACCCTGATGTTTTTCCTGAAGTATTACCTGGTATGCCACCGGATAGGGACATAGAGTTTGCTATTGAACTTGTCCCTGGAACCTCTCCTATAGCCAAGAGACCCTATAGGATGGCAGCCTCAGAGTTAGCAGAGTTAAAGAAACAACTAGAAGAGTTGCAGCAGATGGGCTTTATCAGACCCAGCACATCCCCTTGGGGAGCCCCAGTGCTCTTTGTGAGGAAGAAGGATGGGAGTATGAGATTGTGCATCGACTATCGTGCACTAAATGATGTCACTATCAAGAACAAATACCCACTCCCTAGAATTGATGATCTCTTTGATCAGCTGAAAGGAGCCAAGTACTTCTCCAAGATTGACTTAAGCACTGGGTATCACCAACTGAAAATTAAGGGGAGTGACACCTCAAAGACCGCATTCGTCACCCGATATGGGCAGTATGAGTTCACAGTGATGCCCTTTGGACTCACCAATGCGCCGGCCTACTTCATGAACCTTATGAACAAAGTGTTTATGGATGAGTTAGACAAGTTTGTCGTAGTCTTCATTGATGATATACTTATCTACTCCAAGAGTGCCGAAGAGCATGAGCAACACTTGCGGGTAGTGTTGGAAAAATTGAGAGCACACCAACTCTATGCCAAATTTAGCAAGTGTGAATTTGGGCTGGAAAAAGTAGCCTTCCTTGGCCATATTTTGACCGCATAAGGGGTAGCAGTAGACCCTGAGAAGGTAGAGGCAGTCTCAAACTGGCAACAACCAACCAATGTGAGTGAGATCAGAAGTTTCCTTGGCTTAGCCGGATACTATCGGAGGTTTATTGAAGGGTTTTCCAAGATAGCTAGATCCATGACGGATTTGCTTAAGAAAGAAAAGAAATTTGTTTGGACCGAGTCGTGCGAAAAGAGTTTCCAGGAGCTGAAGAAAAAGCTGACCGCTGCCCCAGTTCTAACCCTACCAGATATTCACAGGGATTTTGTCGTTTACTGCGACGCATCCCGCCAAGGATTAGGGTGTGTTCTTATGCAAGATGGGAAGGTTGTAGCTTATGCCTCCCGACAACTCAGACCTCATGAGCAGAATTACCCAACGCATGATTTGGAATTTGCAGCCGTAGTGCACGCACTCAAGATCTGGAGACACTACCTAATTGGGAATAAGTGTGAAATATACACGGATCATAAGAGCTTAAAGTATATTTTCACCCAACCGGATCTGAACCTCAGACAGAGAAGGTGGTTAGAATTGGTTAAAGATTATAATGTGGAAATTCACTACCACCCTGGCAAAGCTAATGTAGTGGCAGATGCCCTGAGCCGGAAGTCTTACAAACCCAAGAGTGCCCACCTGCAAGAAGAGATGGCACGACTCAATGTGCACATCGTCCCTCGGAATAATAGTCACCAACTGACAATCCAGTCCACTCTGGAGGATCGGATCAGAGAGGCCCAGAGAGCAGACAAGAATTTAGTGCAGATCTGCGAGCACACCGGAGAAAATAAAGCACCAGACTTTAGAGTCGACAGCAAAGGAACGCTGTGGTATAAGGATAGGATTTGTGTGCCTAAGGAAGGAGACTTTAGGCAGATAATCATGGACGAGGCCCACAACTCGCCATATTCCATTCACCCGGGATCCACCAAAATGTATTTGGATTTAAAGCAGAACTACTGGTGGAAAGGAATGAAAGCTGACATAGCTCAGTTTGTCGCTCAGTGTGATACCTGCCAAAGGATTAAGGCTGAACACCAGAAACCGGCAGGATTATTACAACCCTTGCCTATCCCAGTTTGGAAATGGGATGAGATAGGAATGGACTTTGTGGTAGGACTACCCAGAACACAGAAGGGACATGACTCTATATGGGTAATAGTGGACCGACTCACTAAAGTCGCTCACTTTTTACCCGTACGGACCAATTATGGTGGAGAGAAACTAGCCAAGCTTTATGTGGAAAACATAGTAAAGCTGCATGGAGTGCCCAGTAGAATTGTTTCGGACCGAGGGACCCAGTTCACCTCGAGATTTTGGAAAAGTTTACATAAAGCTATGGGCACCAAGTTGGACTTTAGCTCCGCATACCACCCACAGACCGATGGCCAGACAGAACGAGTAAACCAAATTATGGAAGATATGCTGAGAGCATGTGTCCTTACCTATGGTAAAGATTGGGAACAGAGCTTACCCTATGCAGAGTTCTCCTATAACAATGGTTACCAGGCAAGTTTAGGCATGTCTCCGTTTGAAGCCCTCTACGGGAGAAAGTGCAGAACTCCCCTAATGTGGTCAGAAGTAGGAGAGCGCACACTAGTGGGACCCGCACTCATAAAAGAAGCCGAAGAGAAAGTAGCTGAAATTAGAGAGAAATTGAAAGCAGCCCAGTGCAGACAGAAAAGCTACGCAGACAAAAAGAGACGAGAACTGGAATTTAATCCAGGAGATTTTGTTTATCTCAAAGTTTCACCCATCCGGGGAACCCGTAGATTTCAAGTCCATGGGAAGTTAGCCCCTCGGTATATCGGACCATACCCGGTGCAAAAGAAAGTTGGAAAAGTGGCCTACCGATTGGGGTTACCCGAAGCAATGTCAGATATACACCCAGTATTCCATGTTTCACAGTTGAGAAAATGTCTAAGAGTACCTGAAGAAGAACACATACCAGAAGAAGAGATAGACCTACAGACAGATCTGCGATATCAGGAAGTACCGGTCAAAATTTTGGACACCGTCACCAAGAGAACCAGGAACTCCGAAGTACGGATATGCAGAGTACAGTGGAGCAGACACAGTGTGAAGGAAGCTACGTGGGAAAGAGAGGATGCCCTGAAGAAAGAGTTCCCCCACCTTTTTAGGAGCCAGCCGAATCTCGAGGACGAGATTCCTTTAAGTGGGGTAGGTTTGTAACGCCCGCGTTTTAATCTCTGGGAAAACCACCTAAATAATACACCCGGTAAAAATTCGTTTCAAAACTTTTCTCGCCGAGCGCCGCTCCCCTGTCCTGCTCACCGCCGCCACTCCACCTCTCTGCTCCCCATCCCGAGCACCGTGCTCCGCTCGCCGACCGGCCGAACCCCACCCGCTGCCCAGCTCGTCATCGCCACCCCGCTCCCCGCCGGGCCGACCGCGCGCGTGCACGCCACCGCCTGCCCGCTGCCGTCTCGTCGTCGCGCCGACACTCCACACCATCGCCGGCCGGCCTCCCCTCACTCGACTCGATCGCCCGACCGCCGTACACCACCACCGTGCCATCCCAGCTCTACTGCGCGGGCACGCCACGTCCCGACCGCGCACGCACGCCATCGCCGACCGCCGCACCGCCCCCGCACGCCGCCACCGTCCTCGCCAACGGCCCCACTCATTCGAGCGCGCACGCCACGTCACGACGCGCGCACGCGACAAGAACAGGGCCACCCGTACCTCAAACCCGCCGGCCATCGTCGTACCCGAGCGCCGGACGCCATTAACGCCGCCCGACCTACCCCTCTCGTCGGCCCACTCCCTCACCACCCCTCCGCGCCTATAAATGGGGTCCTGAGCACCCTCTCCCTCACCACCAGCTCAATCGCCCTCCAGTTGAACCCCTCCACCGCCGCAACGCCGCCGCCATCGCCTCCAGTACCGCCGCCGCCGCCGCTCTTGTGAACCGGCCGCCTCACTCCACCTCCGCCCGAGGTAGGACCACCAGTGGACTTGCCATGACCCCCTCTCCCTTTTCCCCCTGTTCCCGTCCACCGCCGCTGCCCCTATCGCCGGCGATTTGGCCGGACAGCGCCGCCGCCGTCGCCCCCCCCCCCCCCCCCCCTCTGTGCTCTGTTTCGCGAGGAAGACAGCACTTTTGTGCATAACCCCCTGAAGATTGTCCTATTCAACCCGCCGTCCACATAAACAGGAACCCCTCTCTCTTGGGCGCTTTGCACAAAACCCCCTGCACTTTTGCCAAATTAACCCGCAGTCCATCCAACACTATTCCCTCTCTCTCTGTCTGTTTCACCCGAGGCCCCTGAACTTTTCCCTATTTACAAAAAGGTCCTTTTTCTTTTAAAACAGCCCCTAAACTCCACTTAACCCGTCATTTCATGCGCCAAATTAATCCCGTTTGACCCCAAACTCCACCACAATATTCACCAATATATTTCCGCCAGATCCAACCAGTCCATACTCAAAAATAATCATGTCATCACCTTTCGCTCTCGTTTTCCGTTCTTTCCTTCTGAGCTCAATAAAAGCTTTTTCTTTTATTTATTTGGGTGCTTGTTTGTGTGTGCCGTAGACTCCGCCGTAAACGAGGAAGGACTCGAGGAGGAGCAGTGCTACGAGCAGGAGCTTGGAGACCAAGACCCCGGGCAGGAATCCCCCGAGGGTTGGGAGAACGGCAAGTGCAATCCCACCCTTTTGATGCATATTGTTGTCCCAATTTTTATAAACACAACCCATGGCCTGATTTATAAAACTTGCATGATTTTACTGATAAACCCGGTTGGATAGCCACCCCTTGATTGCTATAACTAATTCCTTGACAACCCAGATTAATGTTTAAATATGACAATGCTCTGTTTGAATATTAGTCACTGCTAGAAATGCTTAGGAACATTTTACCGTTATACCCCCATGACAAATACTTGGTGTTTACAAAAACAACCGTGTGCGTACTTTGAAATAAAAGAGATGAATTGTGTAAATAAAATGAGTACCCGTGTGGGATGAGACAGACGGTATTTCCGCGTGAAATACCAAGGTGAGCCCGAACCAGTGTGGTTGAGCATGGTGGAAGTTGTCTATCCTATCACAAGTTTTGGGATGATGTTGATGTGTCATCTAGCCTAACCCATTTTTCTGTACCACCACTCGACCGTTGTATGTGGCAACGGCCTAGCATAAATCCCACTAGTTGAGCTGCTGGTTATGTGGTGTGCTGGTGAGCAACAGAGGGCCATGGAGCCGGGGATACGGTCTATGTGAGGTATGCCCCTGGTTAGAACCTCGTTGGTAGGTTGCTAACCCCTGGTCGCGTCTGTGACAACTTGTCAGTTTAGCTATGGTGGGTAATGGCTTTGATAGGAGCTGCACTGGCACTAAGGTGTTCATGTTGTGGTAGCCTACTTGTGGTTGTGTACACCTCTGCAGAGTTAAAACCTATCCGGATAGCCGTGTCCACGGTATTGGGCGAGTTACGGCTTGGTCACTTCACTAGTCCCCTGTTTTGGTGTAAGAAAGTGTTGGTGTATGACTGAGCTGAGAAATGTTTTGACATGGGCTACGACAGATGGGAAATCTGGTAGCAACAAAATCTTGTACGAAAAGTATTACTTTTACTGTTCCTTTTAAAAGTAATATTTGTGAAAATCCTTTGCGAAAACTAACCCTCTGCATGTGTAATAAAATTTGCTTTGCTGCTAAATAAACCATAAACCTTCCTTGTTGCTATCCTGTGCATACTTCTGTTATACCCCTCCGTGGTTGTGGTTGCGCTTGCTGAGTACGAGTGTACTCACCCTTGCTTCATCTGTTGCAGAGGCAGACCCGGACTTTGTGCCCGAGGATATCGTCTAGTGGGGTTCGTTCTGCACCCAACCTTTGCCTGTGAGTTAGGGCCACCCGCTGCAAGCCGCATGCGTTGCCACTCTGATGAAGACCTCTATGTTATCAACCTTTTTATCTGGAGCTTAGTGTTAGTTCTGTTTGTTGTGGCCCTGCAATGCCACCGTCTCCCGTAATGTCGCTTTTGTACTGAACTATCTGTTGTAATAATGTGAACCAGTATCCTGGGACTGGTATTTGTATCACATTAAGTTCTCTCTTTCGAGGGGACGCTTCAGGTGGTATCAGAGCCGATAGGTTGGCCGTAGGACGTACCCCTAGGATCTTGACCCTACCTAGTCTTCTCTCACCAGTTGTCTTGCCTAATCCTTTCCCCCACACAAGTACTCACCGACGGCTTTTTGACTTGTTCCAGATGGCCCAGCCGGTTGACGAGGGTTGGGGCGAAGGAGTCTGCCCCGCAGAACCTGGCCTCCCCAAGTTGCTGCTGCTCAGCCTGGAGCACGTTGGAGTCACAGAGATCCCCGAGTACTTTTGCCGGGAGTTCACCACCAATGGTACCCGTCGGTGCCGGATGTTCATCTTTGTGGGGAGAAGCTCGCTGTACAAGGAAGTGGCACCTTGGTTTGTTCACGCCACCGGCTACGACCGCCCCAATGCCTACCGCAAAGCCGCAAGAAGAGCCCTGGTGTGCCTCCGCACACTCTACAGGCAGTACCTTGTGGGAACAGCACTAGGTTTTACCCCACCTCTGGTGAGTGGAGGACGTGAGTGGATTACTCAGATGAGAAACCTTGGGAGAGATGAAGATATGGAGGACACTGTATCCCACATGTCCATTTACCTCACTGGTTTGGACAGGCTGTACCGAGAGACATCGGGACAGCTGAGGCACCAGATCCGCAGAGCCGAGAAGGCGGAGAAGGAGTTGGAAGAAGCAAAGAGAGAGTTGGAGATTCAGAAAGTGACAGCTACCCAAGCTGTCAGCTCCCTAGCCGCTCAGCACGCTAGATGCCAGGCTTACTCTGAGTACATGGATAGGCTTGAAGCCTACAGAAGAGAGAATGGGCTGCTGGAAGGTAGACGGCCCGGCGGCGAGGTGGTTTGGGGACCCCGTGCCGCCCCGTGGGAGCGACGCGGGGGAGGAGATCCTCCTAACTATTCAAATAAATACAATATATATTGTTAATTCAGTATAATAATTACCCTAAATTGAGTTTATATCAGTGCATAAGCAGACATCACAGCATGCAGCAGCACTGACATCGATTCTTGAAAATGAGCATATAGCATTGATATTGAGGAATCCATCCATACAAAGCTAAAAGTCCAGTCTAATGTCATATTTTACATCAAAACACTACTGGCTCACAGCCGCCATATCAGATCGGCTAACCATGCACGGGAACTCAAGAAATGTTTTCAGTTTTAAAGAATTACAATGATTGTATGATGAAAAGATTGTACAACATAATTAAATAACTCTATTTGGAGATGCCAGTTTATAAGGATTCAGACATATTTTTTGTATTGTACTCACTGATATGTAATATGTTTCGCTTGCACCCATGCAGTTGCGCGGAGTTTTTGCTAGTAAGTACATATTCACGTGTTGGTAACTGTTTGTTGATGCGAAGAACCTGGTTGATGACTGTTTGTTGATGCGAAGAGCCTGGTTGCTAGCTTTCTTTACCGGGCAAATTCACCTGTTGGTAAAGAAAACGAAAAGAAAAACCTTAATCTATGGATCGGGATATCCCGCGACCCATTGCATTATAAACCGACGTGCGACCCTGACCTTCTCCTCGTCTCCTCCGCCCCCGCTGCCTCCTCGGCCCTCGGCTCTGGCGGCCCAACCGCCTCCGCCGCCGTCCACCGCCCGCCTCCATGCTAACCCCTCCTCTGGCGTCTTCTCCGTCGCCTCCACTACCCCGGCTCCGGCGGTCGAGCCGCCTCCACTGCCACCCACCGCCCGCCTCCACGCTAACCCCTCCTCCGACATCTCCTCTTCCGGTGTCTCTGCTCCCCGCCGCCGGCACCGTCCACCCGGGGTCTCCTACCACCCAGCGACCGTCGCCGCCGTGCAGACCGCCGGTGAGCTCTGACCCTAGCAACCCCGTGGAGCTAACCCGGCCGGCGGCGGCACGCGGGTCACGCGCTCGGCGTGGAGCGCGACAAGTCGCTTGATAGATTTACCTTTTTTATAGTTGGATGGGCCATGAAAAGGAAGAAGGAAAACGCGGAAACGGAGAAAAGAAAAGGTAAAGATGGATTGGAGGCATGAATTCAAAGGAGAGTTTGTCCAAAATGGGAAACTGGATTCTGACGGAACAAAAACTTACTGTAGACAGAATATATATTCATTTTTCAATCAAACACTATGTAACTGGCAGAATTTAGAAATTTAGAAGATATTATTTTATCTGAATTTATAAAAATCAAATAAACGTTGTTTTTAGAAAAAAAAATAGAAAAGCCTTTATTTTATGTAATCTAAATTATTCACAACACAAACTATAAATTCTGGTGTGTGACACAAGAAAAAATAAAAAATAAAATGATCCATCAATGGATTTTGAACGAGGTCCTGGAATACCATAGCGAGTGTGAGACTAGGGGCGACCACTCGCAATTGTAAAACACGCGAGCGCCGTTCCTTTCCATTTCTACGCTTGCGATCACCAAGAAAAATGACATCAACCTAGCCTGTGGGTCTTCTTCGTTCTGCCTGGCGCTGCAACACGAACCAGCGGAGTCCATTCTATTTTGGACGCCTCCTATCGCCACAGACCCAGGATCGCCCTGCCCCCCGCAGATCCATACCCTGCGTGATTTTAGATCGCCTTCCTGCAGCTGCATTCACCGATCGTGCACTGCAGGTGTGTGGCCAAGCAACACCGCAGCTTGCTCAGTCGGTTAGTGTTTGCCCTGCAACGTCCTTGCGTGTTTTGCGTTCTGTTCCTGAGAAGCGGAGGCAGCGGTGGCGCCTAAAATCCGATTGAGCTGCAGTGCCACAGCCCTTGGTGACATCCAAATCAGCTTGCTCTTTCTGTTGAGTGTTGATCCTTCCCATCAAAAACGGTCACTCGTATGTGGTCCTATCTTCTCCAGCAAAATTCAGATCATGCATAGGAGGAGGTACATCATCAAGGCCGTGTCATGCCTTATCCAGCGAGCCCGCCTCCTTTGTTCTATTTATAACTCAAATCCAACTTGGATTATAACTAATTAGAGACTAGAACATAAGCGCGCCCTATCAACACAAAATAAACGAAACATTGAAAGCATCTTGGTAAACTATCAAAGCAGCCAATCCAAACATGAAGCAAAGAAACCAAAAAAGCCAACAAATAAAATATAGCAAAATGAATTTGAAGAACAACAAATTCATGATAGTCTCATGAAAATAATTTATTCACTAATTCACATAAATATTCCTTGTGATTTAAATAGTTGGATGTGTACCATTCTAAATTAATATACACAATTTGATGAGTCATTGTGATGCCAGATCAATGGGCCATGATCAGCAAATTCAAGCTGAGAACACAGCAAAGGTACTAATTGCAATGTCCAGAGACAACTGGAACTGCTAGCTACTCAGATAGAGCTAACAAAAGCCACCAACCAATGGCAGCAATATCTTTGCAACACATAATTCACAGACCCAGTGAAGTCAGGGCTAATAAACCAAAAAATAACAATGTTGAGTACATAAACATAAACATTTGTGCTATGTTGAGTACACAAAAGGAACAAAGAAACAGACATGGATTCTATATTCCATCAGGTGATGCAAAGATGATCCATGATCAACTCAGAAAATCTTCATACATAATTACACACTATACTCAGGCCTGGAGTTGAATGGCAAGCACAGGCATAGAAAAAAAGATACACCAGAGCAAATTTTAAACTGAATCAAGGTATTTCTGTTGGTCACCACTCAACACAGTTCACATGGACACAACATTGTTCAGCTTGGACATATACCATAGAAAATAAAAAAGTAGCAGTGCAACCTAAAGTAATGCTGAAAACTGAAACACTATCAGAGAAAAGCATAGCACTTCTGACAGATGGCTGCAAATGCCTCGGCCATAGGACCACAGCAATTTGGAACACTCTTGTTTGGCTTGCCCCATGGAGCTATAGATGTACAGGCACGGCACTTGCAAACATAAACATGAAAGCACAGGTCAACATATGTTAACGGAATATTCACATATACAGTAGCACCAACACATTATAGCATGCTAAATTTCAGATCAGGCCTATGCATAGATATAAGTGTCCCTGATTGCTCAATCTTGCATTCTAAATATTTCAGGAGGCTAAACTCTATAAGCTTATAATCTGTTTGCATGAATTTCAGAGAACAAAATCTAAATCTCAGGTTAACATTGATAGCTGTACTTAACCAGAAGGCAAACATGTAAGTAATGAAATTGGTAATCCAAAAACAAGAATAAATATGGACAGCACTAAGCAAATAAAGAGATGTTCATTCTTTAAGCAAACAAAGAAATGCCAATGCCTTAACTTTCACCGATTTTTGAGTAGAATCTCAATGAGATCAAGAACGCTCTAAACAATAGCCAACAGAATTTTGAGTCGAATCTTTCTGATCCTTTGAATTTTCCAGCATCTCACCGACCACCTGAAAATCCAAAGAATTTGAAACGTAAACTTTCCAGAAGATGAGAGTGATGACTGAATATCTGAAATAACTAAAGGTAGGTGTTAGTACAACTAACTGGAACCAAAGATACATACAGAAATCATCTATAAAAAGTTGGTACAATTACAACACAAAAGGCAAAGGATCAAACACTGGAAAGCTTCTATAGTGAAAAAGGAGCATAGGGACTGAAAGAATAAATTCTTCTCTAGAGCTAATACATGTCAGGTTATTAGCACTTAAGTCCAACTTGCTTAGTACCAGAGAATCTCCCTTCATGAGGCCATGAGAAAGTAACCCAGTGAATGGACTACAAGTCGCAGAACTAAACATTGGACACAACTGAACCGCAGCAGATCAGATAACTGATTATTGCTCAGATCAAGCACTTTTAGGCTCCCAAAAGTTGAGAGCCTCAACCACATATTTCATTCACACATAGAAGACCAATGTTTTATAGAGGACAACAAGCTAAGGTTTGCAACTTCGCATACCTTGGGCTGGCCATTGTACCAGATCCTCGATTCATGGGAGTGGAAGGGCTGTGAGCCTGAGATCAAGGCAGGATGGCTCCATCTGCACTGAACCATGTAGTTTAATCATCAGCAAAAAGTTATTTCCACCAGCAACTACTAATTGAACTTTGAAGAAATATGCCAAGCTTATTGGCTCTGCAACTAAAACAACACTAAAGGCGGTACTCCAAAGTGTGTTACTGTCTATCAGATGATGCAAATTCCACCGCTTTATTTAAGTAAAACAAAAGAAAGTGTCTGCAAGCTGTAGATGGCCTACATGGAAAAGAAACTACAATGTGGCTAATGTACACGATAAATACAAATTCTGATGATATACATTTTTATGATATATGCAACATGTCACGCGAATAAAAGAAGAATAACTGGCCCACAAGCAGCCATCTCCATACAACATTCAGCCTGGGAGAAACGCAACACATCATAAGCTTCTTGACATTGAGGTATTGTTCAAAATTCAGATGATCACATTGTATACTTCAATCTTTCGATACAGCAAAGCAGAGTTAAGAGTAGTTTGTACTGATTGGAAGATATTAGATGTTCAGAATTTCATATTGCTAGCTAGTGAAAAGCTAATAGTAAATGGTGAGCATACATCCTACTGCTAGCCTTAATTTAGCATACATCACAAATGAGACCTCCACGGACAAAAATGTAGTTCATTCGAACATTTGACTAATCCATTTTGACAATGCATAAGTTTTCAGTGGACAACCCATAACTAAGATATGGCATAAGTTTTACCATCAGCCTTTTCTAGAAATACAAAGAATCCGAGCAAGCAAGTAGTGGAGATTTGTTTTATTCCAAAGAGCATCGTAACTATAACCTTCTCCTGATCTCTAAATGCAAACATCAGAACTGCACCTGGTCATAGAAATATAACGCAACGATTACTATAAGTAGTTTTCAGTGAAATATCCAAAATAGACAGAGATATGGGAAAAAAGGGAATGGCGGCGGAATTTAGGGGAAGAAGTACAATACCTCGCCTTTTCATCACGAAGAGGCACTGCAGGACATTGCAGCCACGGAGGAAACTGGTGGAGACCGGCATTGGGTCAACTAAAGCCTTGCATTGGGGCGCAGTTGGTGGAGGCCGGCCAGATCCGCACGTGCATGCCCCTCCTCTCCTGTCTCTGACCCTAGCCCGCTCGCCGCCAAGCCAGCACGCAGAGGAGGTCGCTCGCACCCCCGCGGCTCAGATCTGAGTTAGATCAAGGAAGAGAAGTGGTGAAGAGATGAGAATGGGGAGGGAGGGAGAAAAGGCGAGGGAGAGCCGGCCGCTACCGTGGGGTCGGACGGGATGCCGGGCCGAGGGAGCCGGCCGCCGTCGCGCCGTGGGGTCCCGGCCGCCGCAGCACCACGGCAACCCGGCCGCAGCGACGAGGGGCTCCGCGACGAGGGGACCCGACGGCCGGGGCGGCGCGGGACGAGGGGACCCGGCACCGGGGGGGTACGGGCAAGGAGGCAGGGGTAGTGGCACCACGGCAACCCGGCCGCCGTGACGAGGGGACCCGGGCCGCTGCGGGGGGAGGAAGCGAAGCGGGCGGCGGCGCGACGGGACCGGGAGAGGAGGGCGTCGGGGCAGGTAAACATTGGACCGCGGGTTGTTTTCTCCAAAAGCTGAGGGGGTTTTTTGCAAAAGTGCCCCGCGAAACGCGGGCGTGCGAGAACGCTCGTACGGCGCGCTTCTCGTGCGAGCAGGAGGGGTTGGGTTTAAAGGAACCCGATATGGTATCAGGACTTCTAATACTACTAGGACGTATTTGAGGATTGAATCCTACCAGACCTTGGATGGAGACTATATATAAACAAGGCATAGAGACTTAGGGAATTAAATAAGCCAAATGCAAGCAATCCAAGAGCCAACACAGAGGGGCAATTAGAAGCGCTCAAGATAAATAAGCTAGACCGTTCTACAGCACTAGATTCTTGTATAGGGCAAGAATTAGAGGGTTCTAGAGGGTCAAATAAGGTTATGAGGGAGTGACATTACTTGTATTCATGTGGTGTTGTGCTTGAAGAATTTATGGTCGGCTTCGTTAAAATCATGTTCTCTTGTCGTTGTTGCTTCAACGCCGTCATTTAGGGTTTTCTACAAGATCCATCAACACTGTTCTTGGTACCGTGCAAGCTTGTGTCATATTCACAATATCCTTTCTAAATTTGAGGTTTGTTGCGCATAACGAGGGATATCAGAGTTAAGATCGAATTGATATGATATCGTGCGAAGGTCGGCGGTGTTAGGAGACACAAAATCAAGACGATGTCAGGGATGTGGAATCAAGTAGAGATATTTAATGGCAAAGGGAATTTCAGCGTGTGGCATGCAAGGTGACAGATGTGCTTGCCCAACAAGTGTGGGATATTTATGGAATCCCCATGAATAGAATCAGACCTTATTCCTATTTCCATAAGATTCCTCTTTCTTATTCTTAAGCAAGCCTCTAAGAGGGCTTAGTTGATCATGATTTCTGTTTTCTCTTTCTTTTCATTTTTATTTGTTTTGAAAAAGATATCGTCCGATTGATTGATGCTCTTGAGGGGATCAAACCGGACACAACAACTATTGAAGAATGGAAGGTGATGGAGTGGAAGGCTGTCAGTAGAATTATGGAAGAGCTTAGAAGTATTATATATGGCGCGCAAAGTCGCTGACAAATCAGTGAGTGTTGAGGCATCAACTATTCCAGTTGCGTATGGAGGAAGGCACACGATTCGTCGACCATCTAAATGTCTTCAACAATCATGTCAGTCAACTGATTAGTGTGGATGAGAAAATCGAGGAGAACAATAAAGTCGTTATACTGGCTTCATCCTTACCACCATTATAGGAGCAGTTGGTGATGAATATTTTCATCAAAAAAACCACTCTCAACTTCAACGAGACAGTTGCATACTTATTAGAGGCGGAGTCCTTGAAGAAGCCATATGAATCTTCATCCTCAGTCCTCAGGTGATCAAGCATTGACTGTTTTAGGTGGAGCAGACAAAGTCAAAAATCACAGGAAGAAGAAAGGCAAAAGCAAGGGCAAACACATATGCTATCATGTATTAAGGAGGGTTACATGATAAAAGATTGTCCAATTTTGAAGACTATGAGAGGAGTATGCACGTTGGCAAGTGAGGATGAAAGTGGTGTACTTATCGTCAGTCAACTAAGTACCTTTCTACAAGATCCATCAACACCGTTCTTGGTACTGTACAAGCTCGTGTCGTATTCACAATATCATTTTTAGATTCAAGAGTTGTTGCGCATAACGAGGGGTATCAGATTCTAATATCCTTCTTTCCCTTTGGCAACCCTCTGCCTCCCCTTCTGCGTCCAAAGATGCGGCAACACCGCACCGCCGCCCATCCTTCACCGTCGATGGCCGAAGCTTTTTGGTGACGCTCTGCCTTTGCACTCCCAGTTCTTGTCGAATAGGTTGCAACGAAACAGTGGAGCGAGGCAATCTGGCCAGCGGCCAAGCCACCATGAACTTGGAGCTACAACTTGGGTGCTGGGGTTGTACTGTCCGACGGCTCTCAAAGGTCTGGGGCACTAGATCTAGAGCATGTTAGGGAGCGTGGCGGCCGCGGCACTCATTCTTTACCGAGCTACAATTTGTTGTTGTAGGTGTGCAACATTTATCGAGGCCGCACAATGTCGGCGCAGGACCAGATGTTGGTGGGTATCTCTTCAACGTCTGTTTTGTTTGTTCATATCCTCGTGGTTTTTGACACATTCCCGCTTGAATTAGTTCGCTCTTGATATCCCATGAATTCATTTTCCTTTTCGTTTCCAACTTGTTCGATTTCGAGTTCATTTTCTTATTAAAATGTAAATGTAAAAAAGATAGGGGTTCATCCCCAATCAAGTTTGACCACTTGGTGCACGTCCACCGCCATGCAAAAAAAACAATACGAGGTCAACTTACATCTATGATTAGCCAATTGGTAATTTGCTCTACGTGTATTTCCCTTATTTGCTTGGTTTATTCTGATAGGTTTGATTTATGCATTCCTAAACAGATATTTTTGTATGAGAGAAGAAAACTGAATGAGGGGGTACACTTCATTTTGAATCGTGGAAAGATGCGTACACAATGTTGGAAAAACTAAATTTTTTGTTACAAAATATACAAAAGAAACAGAGGGTACAAGGATTGAGTCGCTTTTTTCTTAGATAATCAGTAGGAAATTCTGTAGAATCGCTAAGTTTCATGTAGAAAATTACAGTATCCTCCAATTATTTTAGCATCTTGCTTGCAGTCTGATTCGTAACCATTTCCCATTTAGAAATAGCTCAAATTATGTATACTCGGTATGAGTCATTCTGCATTGTAACAAAGTAGGCCACAAATGTATGGCTGATAACATGTATGGCAGAGGTCCTAGATTACCATTTAAAAATGTTTTTATTTTCCACAGTAACTCTGACCTTTTGATTTTAATCTCACCATGTGCTGAAGAATAGTATTTTAGATAATCTAAACCTTTGTTATTTATTTGCAGAGAATAGTGGTTCCTTGTGCAGAATTTTGAAAACGAGAAGAAGAAATAACTTAGCTGAGAGAGGGAGATACTGCTTCGACCACTGAGTTCAATAGGTGAGCCAAGTTTGTTTTGAGCATTTTTCCTTTTTCCCAATAATTCCATTTGGGCCTCAAGTCTTCTTTGGCTTTTGTGCTCCTTCCATGATGAAATTGCATCACTTGCCCTCTCTCTCTGAATTTAGTAGGGACAAACTTGCATTTTTGTGCCATTTGCAGCTCTCTGCGCCAATTCAAACCCTTTTTGTTTAATTTTTTACTAGCAAATATGCCCGTGCGTTGCTACGGGTGAAGGCATATAAGGACCATGAACGCCACCAATTCCTCATCAGATGACAAGCATGATAAAGGAGAGATTCTCAGGAAACACTATGTCCGGGAACGATGGCAGGTTGACGATGGGGATGCAAGCAATTGAGAAGATGAAGGGGTGCGTGCAGCGGTGTGAGACATAGAGAGAAAGCAAGATACTGCGGGTTGACTAATATCCATATGTTGCTATAGGTGAAGGGGACCTCATAAGTGAAGGCGGGTGGGAGTCATATATGCTGTCGATTATCATGCCGTTGCTCTTGCTTAGCTATAATTTATTCAATAAGCAAATATATACGATTTATACAGTTCAGATAAAGCTGAATCCTAATATCTAGTCCCTTTTATCATGCATATTTATCAACATATTAAAATTCTCAAACCTAAGGTCTCCAATTTCTATCTTTTTGTTATATCTAAAAACCATTGCATGGTTTGTTGTATTACCTTTTTGCTTGTGAATTAATTTCATTGCTTTTATACCTTTTGATTATATTTGAAAACCATTGCATAATTTACGATATTCTAGCTCCACGAATTAATTTCATCACTTTCTTTTACATCTAATTTGTGCGTACCAATTTTGAAAAATAAATTTGTATTGATTTTTATTTCACAAGTTACATGCAAACTAACTGACTGTAGTGGGCTAATTTTTTTTAAAGAAGACTTAGCTAAATGTAATCGTTGTTGAGAAAATGAAACAAGGGATGCTATTGTCTTTTCTTTTTCTTTTCTTTTTTTTTTGAGAAACAAGGGATGCTATTGTCAACAGGCCATACCTGTGCTTTCTCGGTGCCGATGTTTTTTCTCTTCGAACCTTATCTTCTTCCTCGCGTTGGCTGCACTGCAATAGAATACCAGCTGTAACTCAATCCTTCTCTCGTTTCCCGTCGAGCAGCAAGCAACAGCTCACGCCTCCTCTTGCTTCTCTCTTGAATCATCCAAGCAACAGCCAGCACAATATCTCCTGATTGTTTTTTCCCCGTCGAAGCATTATCCGCATCCATCTCCTTCTGCAAGCAAGCCAGTAGCAAGCCCTTCTGCATCACTAAGCCAGAGCACGGCTACACCCAACTTCTTCCACGCATTATAATTCGTTCTCCTTCTCCCTAGCATCTGCTCCACCGTACTTCCTCCAATGGCAAGTTGATTGGCAGCCCCTAGGTCTCCGGCACAAGCAGGAAGAATAGTAGGAACGACACCAACGATATGCCACAGTAGCAATGACGCCGCCGACCTGCGCCGTGCCCAACGCCTGCGTATGGCTGAGGAATGTCTACATCACCAGCAGGTTGGACATCTGGTGGACACCGCCGCCATGCCATCTTAGGGCTCTTTTGAGAACTTCCTCCCCCGTCGGGATCCCCTCTTCTTCCCGGGAAAATCTGCCCGACGTAGGCAGGTGGGGCGCCCCTCCCGGGGATGCATACCCCGGGTTGAAGGGTCCCAAACCAGCCCTTAGACTCCCTGGAACCGGGGCAGGTACACCTCCGACTCTCCAAGGTTATGGGGACATATGGGCCACAGCACGCTGCGCATCTCTGACCAGTAGGACAAGATCCCCGGCGATATGGGCATGTCGATTTGCTCGTGAGCTCATCTCGACCTCCCCGCGCGAGGATGGGAGAGCAACATCACGGATTCACGGCGTCCCGGAGACCACCGCCGCCGGACTCTCCGTTGTCGAGAAATCGTTCACAAAGAAATAGACTGCGGGTTGATTTTCGAAAAGTCAAGTGGCTTTCCTGCAAATTGTAGTGATGGATGAGGATGACGATTCAATGATGGACCGCGGGCTGGTTGTTAAAAGGATCAGAGACTTTTAAGTAAAACATGCGTAGTGTTTCCTGATTTAATTAGATTTACGTGTACAGAGACAAGGGCCAATTATAAGGAGTGCGGGTTGATTATCTATAATCTCGAGGGTTTTTTATAATAAAATTACGACGTACCGCAGAAACAATCCTTACTTAGATAGAGATTTAAATCTCCCGGGAAGGATGTCTAATATATCCTACTGATCCCATCCACCTTACCGTATCTAATCATCTCCCCGATGCTCCTTAATATCTCCCTTATTTCAATCCGAGAGATGCTCCTCAATATCTCGTATTTTTAAATCCGAGAAATTTGTATAATCTCCACACCTTTATGTAACTCACTCTGGTTTCTTTTTAATCTCTCATCCCTTTTTAAATCTGATACAAAGTCTTTTGCAAATGCTCCGTTAACAGCTAACAAACCAAATACGCATGCCTGTGTGTATACAAAGCAAACATCCTTCCAAAAAAAAAATCCAACGTTTTTGTTATGTTTCCATCAACCAGGAAGGCAGTCGCCAACTAGCTGCCGTTTGCTGTTTTGGCCAACATCTTTTCATCAACTAAAAGGTACGAACTACTCTCACCATCTATTTCAATGATCGTTCTTTGCGTATCAATGTATCATAACTTCTATATAAAAAATTATCTCAATTTTGTATCCCTAATCTATCTCACAAGATTGTTGTTATTCTCGATGGTTTAATAATCTCATGATTGTGTAACATAAATTTTGTATAGATAAATTGTTCAATAGAAACAATCTCTCATTGGGATAACAAATGTATTGGGATTGTCGCACGTTCTAATTTACAATGAACGTTCGGTATAGATCGAATCTCTCATCTCACTCCAATCAGGAACGTAACCAGCTGATGCCAGAAACTGCCTTGCTGCTTCGCCCCCTCTTGCGAGCAACAACTTTCACTGACATGTTCTACGCCTAACCGAGCAAACCAGCGAGAACCTGGAGAGGCCGCTAGCTGTGCACCTTGAAGCAACTCAGCAAAGGGAACAGCTTAAGCAGGTCATCCCGGCTCCTCCTCTGTCAAACATACCCAAGTACAAAAATGAAAAAAAAAACTTCAGAACCCAAAACTACATACACAAACATCGTCAAATAGCATCACGGGAAGCATGGGTTGCAATTGTTAAAGCAAAAGTGTAATTACAGAGACTTCTCAAATCTCAAGTCCTCACCTTAATACCGATGCAGCCATTTACATCAAGTGTTGTGAGGCTGTGCGGGCAAGATTTTGATAAAGCCTCCAGGCAGGCATCAGTTACCCCAACTATTCCAAACAAACTGCATAGATACCAAACAGAGCCTGGCTGTAAGAATAGCACACGACGAATGCACTATATTTAAGACAATACTACCATGTTACCTTAACAGTTCGAGGGACCGGCACCCTTCTGCAATAGCTACAACGCCAGCATCAGTAACACGTACACACCTATCAGAAAGTGATCACAGAGTTCGATGAACAGAATCTCACTTGACTAATGGAAAAAGAGAGATAAGTTTGCTCTTCATGTACCAAGTCAAATTGAGATATCTTAGACCTCCACATCTTGATATGTATACAAGACCATCATCAGATAGATTCTGGAAATCCCCTATTAGTAGCATATGAACAAAAAAATGACTTGACAGTTCGATGTAAATATGATATCAGTTACCTGAGCACCACATAGGTCTAGAAATGTAAGATTACTTAATAATCCTATCTCCTTATAAACCTCGTCAGTAAAACTGCATGATGTGAGGTAAGTTGTTAGACAACCTACTCACTGCTAGATGCATGTGCTGATGTGCTACGATATTATATTTCTTCAATTTTACCTCGAAAGGGCATAAAAGTTCAAGCTTTCAAGCAAAGAACATTTCTGAAGCACTTCTTTGAGTCCACCATCTGTCAACTTAACACACCTAGAAAGTTTAGCACACAGGACATTTAGGTGTCAAATTCTGCTTCTACTCAAATACACAAAATTCATGTAAACAAAAAGATAAGTAAACAGTCAGCACATGTTAAGATTTACTCATTTCGTTATCTATGTACTCCAGAAATTTGACTATACCTGGTTATGTTCAATTTCTTTAGTCCGTGGTAACTATCAGCAATTAGCCGCATCCCTTTATCTGAGATATTCTGCATTTTCAACAATAAAACTTGTAATGCCTCATCGTTCTATCATAGCGGATATATGAACACAAAATATGTGTGGTTGATGGACAGAGCAAAAAGACAGGAAAAATAGGTAATGAGATTGTCATGTAAGTTGCAGAGCACAGTCTATAGTTAATGTTTCGTTATAACCAAGTTCTGCTCCAAATGGACATAAGAACTTCAATGAATAATATTATTCTTAGCTGAAACTTTAATAGGTCGTACCATGACAAATAATAAACCACCACAAAACAGGGATATAATTTGCAAGTCTTCTTGAGCTAAATAAAATAAAATTCATATTGCATAATTTAAAAGAGAAACAATAAATTAAGCTACATATATATCATGTGCATGCCTCAAGTTAAACACTCATAATACTGAGATTTAAACAAGAAAAGAAAATCATCATATACACAGTATTCTTTGGAGATAGATATTGCACAAGATGATTTCATAATGCTCAAAATAAACTTAGAACGGTATCTCTGCAATGGTCGCTTCATTATTCAAGAAAAGACAGCGGAAGAACAAATGCACAAGATTACCTTACAACCACTCAAGTTGAGGTCCACTATCTGCCTGCAATTCTTTGTAATGTGCCCAATGCTTGAGTCCGTCAGTCTGTGGCAGCAAAATGTCCAACAATTAAAGATACAAGTCATGTTCAGCAAAGCAAACAATCAGTGAGAAACATACCCTACAATCCAATAGATAGAAATGCCCTGAAGATTAGGGCAAAGATTGGTAATAGCTTCAATTCCTTTGTCAGAGATTTTCTGACATGCATTCAGGTTCAGGAATTCTAAATTTTCTAGTGAGATACCACTCTGTAAAGCATTGCATAATGAACAATTAGAGTTTCAGCATTATATCCAAAATTTACTTGAAAGTAAAACATGAGAGAAAATCTTGCCATTTCTTTTAGATGAACAAAATGCCGGTCCTCAATATCTTGCGCAAATTCAAGGTTCAGTACTTTCAGATGACGATACCTGGCCTAAATAAGAATAGAACAGTGTCATCAAAAGCTACTCAAACAGGAGCAAAATATGAAAGCCTAGAGTGTGTATGAAAAAAGTTAGTGGAATATTTCCGCCCCGAATAAATATACATGGTATTATCATCAAATAGCACAAAGTATTGTGTAAAAGACCACAAAAATAAGTAGAATTATGATTACCAGAGAAAGTGCTGAAATAAGTCGATCACCTGCATTCTTCATCTCACGCAGATCAAGTACCTTCATTCAACGAAGAGTATATATTGATACATCAAAAAATCAAATTCAGTTAAAAGGGATAAGAATTAAGCTAAATGGACCAAACCAGAACATAGGACACATGGAGATGCATACAGAGCACAAAATCGATATTAGACAGGAGGCATTGCAATAATAAGAGTGGCCACAGTAATGCATAAAGCCAGTTCAGTGCCGAACAAGTAGCATTAAACTAGCAGCTATTTGTTATTACAAAGTACTGAACGTCTGAACCTGATTAGAGGTTAGTAATTAGTATGGGCTCCATATGTGAAATTTGACTCCAACAGGCCAGCCAAACCATGAGGATTTGGCCTCCATGACTGCTGAATCAAAGCATAATAACTGCAGTTCCTGCTGAAAAACTAATGAGACCCACAAATAGAGCCGAATGCCAATGACTCAGAACACCTACAACCACATTTCCAGCCGAGAACTGGAGCAACTACGCTCATCATACAACAATCAGACAAATACAACAGGCGGTGACAAAGCTCACAACGTCGCCCGGTTAATCTCATTCACTACCGTCCGGTGCAAGGGGAGCAAGGCTTAGAAATTAATAGCAATGATTCCAACCTAAACACGAGAAGAAACTGGCTACGGAAGCTGAATCAGGGGTTGGGGAAAAATTAGCCGATGCGCACCTCCCAGAGCTTGGGGTTGGCGACGAGGACACGGTAGCACCAGGGGCTGACGGCAAGCAGCGCGCAGGCGTCCCGCTGCGGCAGGCGCGGGCTCACCAGCTCCATCACCCGCGGCACCGTCTCCCGGCACCACGCCTCGTCCGCCGCCGGCGCCGCCATCTCGGAGGGGAACTTCGCCGTGAGAAATTTCGTTTCGATTTTTTCCTTCCTCAGGAATGAGTGTGGCCGCTGACACGGCTGGCCCACGAAAGCCAGTATCACGAAAGTCCAACCAAGTCTACATATAGCAATCTACTCCATATTCAGTTAATATATCATATTCAGCGTTTTGAAAAATCAGAGAAATGCTTTCGCAAAAAAAAATCAGTGAAATGATAACAGTACGTGTTTTGAATACCATTTATAGAAATGATAACAAAAGAATGGGATGCACCGTCAGTCCATCAAAACTTGTCCGGCAGTACTAGCTTGTCTCTGTAACTATTAAAATGCAAAGTTAGATTAGCGCATCATCTGTGCCATCATTATATCTTTGATTAACAAGAGAATGTGATTTTGTTTTACATTTTTTTCATTATTTGTTTCAGCTTTGGTTAGTGTTTGGATTTTTTTTATGATGCAGAGTATAGTGCGATAAGTTGATATCTTATCCACGTATAAAATATTGTTTTTTCATATAGGCGATGTTCAAGGGTAAGTTATTTCCTCCTTTATGCAGATAAAGTTCTTGACAATGTATATGGATGGATGAGTCAAGATTTCAGTTCTTCAGAAGCACCTATATATCTCTAAACCTTTTATGTAACAATTTTTGTTCTGTTTAAATCAATTTGTATATTTTTTCATCCATATATACAATACCTTTGAAGAAAATATTGGAGTTTGTTTCCAATTTTGATTGGAACTTGGAAGGAACCTTGAGGATCAGGCATGTTTCTTGACGCCGTGGAAAAAAGATGCACTAACTGTAGCACAGATGGTGAGAACCATAGCACCAAAAATGCTTTATGTTTGGCTAGATAGCATGGCAAGTTTCCTAATAGTACTAAACTTGAGAGAAGTGATTGTGCATTTGATTGCACATATAGGTTGTGTTTAGTTCCAAAATTTCTCTCTCTCCAAACTTCACTATTCACCTATCACATCAAATCTCTCTCCTCATGCATGGTGCACTAAACCTGGGTAAATAAAAAAACTAATTGCATAGTTTTGATGTACACGACGAGACGAATCTTTTGAGCCTAGTTAGGTCATGGTAGGACAACGATTACCACAGACAAACGAAAAGTCTACAGTGCGCTACAGTATGCGATGTGACTCTTCGACCACCTTTTCGCGTGAACTAAACACACCCATAATTCAACGAGCATTTGTAATTTTTTTAGTAATTATATACCTTGTTAAAATAGTTTTACTGGGGCAGGGTAACTTTATCTAACAAATGCCCAAACAAAATTTCCTAAGATCAAGATTGTTGTGACAACATCATCCCCTTTCCAGCACCCCATTTACTGTGCTGGAATTTTGCATTTGACAGTGCCCTCCATACATATAATTAGTTTGGAAGGTCAAGCACTGTCCAATTTGTATGAAAGAGGTCATTTTCCTACATGAATTAGTTTTGCTGTCTAGGTCCCGTAGAAATCGGAGGTCGATACAGTTGAGGTTTAGTTATCCTGCATGAATTTTTACAACCGGGCTACGTGGCTTGGCCTAGACTTATAGCTTCATTAAGAGTTTGTCCAATTAAATATTAATCTTAAAGGAAACAATTTATATGACAAAACCAAAGGATATAATTTAGTAATGGTACTCCTTAAAAAAATTAGTACCAAGATTCGAACACATGTCAGTAATAGGGCCGTCATTGACCCCTAGAGTTTAACGCTCTATTGGTTGTAACTATACTCTCTCCCTCCTGTTCTGTTTTCTAGGTTAAGAAGGTTGGTATTAGTCTCTTTTGGTGATAATTGTAGCATTTATGTGCATTACTATTCTGAAGAAAACATAATATTTTATTTTGGTTGAAGCAAGTTGAGTGTGATGGGAGGCACATTGTCTAATCTTAGTCGGTGCCTACATCTATACACGCTTTTTTATATTTCCAAATGGATGGAAGGTTCTCCCCATGAAAGTCTTACAATGACCGGTCTATAATGGTTCTTTGAGGAAGAGGTTGCTTTGCATAACGAGCATGAGTGAATTTAAGGCCATTTGTTATCATTAATTAGATCTGAACAAAGATTTGTTGAATCCACCTTTTCATGCTTTTTTTATAAGAGAAAGCTCAGGGATATCAATGTGTCTTAGACGTTCATATTGGAGTCAAGAAATATTTTAATTATATCAAATATTTTCTTTTTATCATGTATGTTATGTTTACTTGCAGAACAATTTTTTCCCTATAGATTAAGCTTGTATGCACTCTTTTTATACAGACACTCGCGTGCGTCCAACTAGTAAAATGTTATGATTGAGTTTATTATGAATTGCATCATTTGGAATAACACATATGATTTTTGTTGTATCGCAACGTACGGGCATATACTACCTAGTAAAGAATAAAGGAAATTCTCAAAAAAAAAAAGTAAAGAATAAAGGATGAAAGGCCCCTTCCAGGACTTAGAAGAGAAGTGAGAGGGCAGAGGTTGATTTTTTATTTGATCATATGATGGATGATTGGAGGCAATAAATAGAAATACTTAGACGACGATGTTTGGATAGCCTGAATGCTGTAAACATTGTAGCAGTGGGGAATATGGGCCTCCGATCCGCTTTTGTCCTTTTTTTCTTTGCCCCAACGTACGTGTGCGCCCAACCTGCTGCATGCTGTATTGTTGGTCGCTTCCTTTCATACAGATACAGTAGCTGTTAAAAGACCTGCGCAAGCGCCGCGATCGCGACGACGAGGAGAACAAGCAGGCTGGATCCAAACCGCGGCGCCACACGCCACGACGCCGCCGCCACTACGGACGCCGCATCAGTTTCCACTGATTTCACGCTGCATGCAGTTGAAATTAAGAAAACACAAATTAAAACGGAACGATCAGCGACATACATATACTAATATAGTAGCTCGATCACCTGTTTGTGGTTGGGCAGAAGGTGATGGCGTAGGATGTGCCGCCGCCACCGCAGGTGAAGGTGGAGGTGGCGTCGTCGTACGCGTAGCTGTATGCCCGCGGGCACGATTTCTTGAAGAACTGCGAGTACGCCGTGGGCCAGCACGTGTTGGGGTTGCCGTGCTCCCCGTGGCAGCAGTGCTCCGCCGTCCCGAACGCCTCGCACGCGCTCCTGCACGCCACGGCGCGCCCGCCGCCGCCCGCCGCCGCCGCCACCCGCAGCTCGGCGGGGCACGCGGCGTTCAGGTCCATTACGCATCCCGTCACCACGCAGCTCGGCCCCGCCGCCGCCTCGCCGCCGGCGGCGCCGCCGTTGGCGATGTGGTGGCGCGGCTCCACGAGCATCGGCAGGTTGTACCCGTCCACCAGGCTCACGTCGTAGAAGTCCATGCCGCCGTGGCCGTCGAAGGTGAACTCGGCCAGGGTGGCCGGCGGCTTGGCGCCGTGGCCCGCGCACTCGAGCTGGCCGGAGCCGCAGTTGCCGGTGGCGCAGGCGAACTTGCCGGCGGAGTCGGCGGCGCAGTGCGTGCGGCCCCAGAGGCGGCCCGACCACCCGTGTGGCGCCGGAAGAGACCGTGACTGGCCCGGCTCGAGGGTGAAGCCGGTGGTTTCGAGCGCGGGCGAGCCCGAGCTGGACAGGATGCCCGGCCACACGGTGTGCCCGCAGCGGTTCGTGATGGTCAACGTTCTGGTGGAAACACTACCTGATGATCAAGTTATCACAGAAAAATATTGATTAATTATACAACATAAACGAAACAGATCGAGAGCTCCTTTTGCATTGGACGTGCGCGAGTGCCTTCATGGATTGGCAGCTAGCTCACCGCTAACGGAGACGACGAGGATGAGGAGTAGACCGATGATGAGAGCTAGGTGTTGTCGCCCCGCCGACATTGCAAGTCAATTATAGTTGCTTTGCTTCCAAGATGAGAACTATGTTAATTAGAGGCAAATGATCGAGAAGCTAGGATGTGAACTTCTTGTTGGTAATGGCGAGTGGTGCCATCAGCTACTTATATGCTCAATGCCTACGTTTGGTGACTGCTGCTGGCTCGTGGGCTGGTGGCTGCAATCAGCCAAGTGATGCTGTAGCTTTTGCTTATGTGGCTTTACCGTGACTTTGGTAAGGTGCCTTTCCTATTTGCATGTGCTGCTACTTTAATAATTAATATTTTGATAAAACAACAAATCAAAGTTTAGTGTGATTCAGTTTGTGGTATATATATTATACTATTCTCGCAAAACACACCTCGTGACTTTATGATACGGTATCATACTATCATGCACGACAATTTAGCCCAATGGGTGCCTTGTCGGTCCCTTTTCCCTCTGTCCATAGGAACAATAAAAAAATATAAATTATATTTTCCAATTCTATCCGCATTTGAAAAAAAATGAACTACCTGCACATATGTTGCCAATATGCTTGTCATGTTTGTCGGTATCAACATTTTTTCAACTAGCAGTAGGGAAAACAAGTGCCGAGTTCCCTTTCTTTTCTTTTTGAGATATAGTAGTACGTGCAGACAGCTGTAGGGAAAACAAGTGCCGAGTTCTCTTTCTTTTCTTTTTGAGAAATAGTAGTGCAGACCGTTCTTAGTGGGCGGGACATTGCAAAATGGACTGATTATTTTTCTTATCTATGTTAGCACCTGCCGTGTAAAAATAGGTTGGTACTATGTGATGCAGAGATTTTGTTTGGATCAAGTAATGTGAGGGTCGTGAAATGAGTAGAATCAAGGTCTTTTATGGTGCACGATACTGCTGCCAAAAAGAACTACTATAGAGACATCCGACGGTTAAGATTAATTATATACTGCTGAAAGATTCACATGTAGTATGGGAAGTATAGTGAGAGTAGTATAGGTAATATAATGGTATTATGGGAAAATAAACAAATTATTTGACATCTTCGTCTATTTTCGATTTAAATCGTGACATCTTCCATTCAAGCTCTGCTCTCATCGGTGAGTGACGGCGGCGTATAAGACGACGGTGTCTGAGCCCACGGGAGCGGCGGAGAGGGCAGGGACGGTGGAGCGGGCCCGCACAAGCAGCGGTGACCAACAAGCGCCGAGGGACCAGCGTCGGTGGCCGGTGCGCGCACGTCAGGGAGGAGATGCTGCTGGTGCTGCGCATCGCCGTGCTCTGCACCGCAAGGGCGTCGAGGGACAGGCCGTTCATGCGTGACGTCATCACCATGCTCGGAGAGGCCAAGCCACGGCACAAGAGCGGGAGCAGCGGCATTGCCGCGTTGCCGGCGGCACCGCCGTCGCCGTGATGGTCGACAAGGACAAGCCGGTGTTCACGACCACGCCGGACTCCGACTACGCCTAGGCGCCATTAGCTCTTTTTGTTTATTTTAGTTCCCGTGCCGGTTAATGGTTTGTTCATGATGTACGTAGATTTTGATGCAGGGTTACTTTTGAGCGTGTAACTAAATGTTTGATGTGAAGATTAACTTTTAGATAAAGGGAAGTTTCATTAAGTGAATGAAAGTGTCCCGGCCGCTGCAATCCAATGCATAAGGCCTAAAAATTATTACAAGTTCTTGCTATATCAGAGACTCCGTCTCCTAGCTCATAGCACACATAGCAGAAGCATAAAAGCTGGCATAACCAAATGAAGACTAAGCAAACAACCGTATTAAAAGCTTAATCTATTGCTAAACCTCCACCCATGCCTGCTGAAGACTTCCATGGATAAGGCCTCCAAATGGCGACACGCCGTTCTTATGGAGCTTCTTTCTTCCTCCTGGAGGACAGCCCATGACCGTATCCAATGAGTACCCCTGAAAAGGACCTGCAACGGAGAATACAAACATGATTTGTCAAAAACTATATCGTTTCGGCTTAACCATATGACCCAGCACATGGCGCCTGCTGCTACCAGAAATTTTCCTTTTGTCGTCTTATCAAAACCATTTAACCACGTGCCAAACAAATGATGTGTATTTCATGGTGGTTTCAAGCCAACCGTTATTTCCACTATTCTCCATATGAATCTAGCAATAAAACAGTCAAAAAAGAGATGTTTTATAGTCTCTTTACAACCACAAAAAACAACACTTTTCATTTCCTTTCTAGTTCCTTTTAATTAGATTATCCTTAGTAAGCGTTACCCCCTTCTTAAGAAACCAGAGAAAAAATTTTATCTTTAAAGACAGCTTTAAATTCCATAAGAGGTTACTTTGAGGCATCGTTGATCGATTAAGAGTATAATTATACATTGATTGAACCGTAAAAATACCATGCTGAACTATAGACCAAATAAAAACATCAAGTTCATTCGTTAAATGTATGTTTGATACTCTATCAACAAGTTCATTCCATGCAATTAATTTCTGACATATCAATGATCGCCTGAAAGAAATACTTAATGGAACAGAACCTAGCACCTCAGACACCTTTACATGTTTCTTCCTTACTATATTATATAGTATTGGGTATTGACTCATCAAAGCAGTATCCCCTAACCATTTGTCCTCCCAAAACCGGACTTGATTGCCATCCTGTAATCTAAACTTTCCCAACTCTAAAAATTCATCCGTGACATTCATCCAGCCTGACCAAAATTGGGAATCCCCAGGTTTTCTACTAACTTGTGTGATGGTTTTATCACTCAAATATTTATTTCTCAAAACTTGCTGCCATAACCCATCCTCATTGATCAATTTGTAAAGCCATTTACTCAGAAGACATCTATTTTGGGTATCCAGATCCACTATGCCTAGACCACCTTGGTCTTTTGGTCTGCAAAGCATGGACCATTTAGCCCGTCTATATTTCTTCTTATGCCCATCTCCTTGCCAAAAAATTCTAGATCTATAGTAGTCTAATTTTTTTAGCACCTCTCTTGGTATTTTAAAAAATGAAAGCATAAACAGAGCAAGACTGCTAAGTACTGAGTTTATCAGGACCAGATGCCCTCCATAAGACAAGTGTTTACCCTTCCATGAACTCAATTTCTTTTCAATTTTTTCTTCTATAACTTTCCAGTCTTTATTACTTATTTTCTTATAATGCATCGGTATTCCTAAATACCGAAAGGGGTACTCCCCAGTTTCGCAACCAAATAATTGTGTATACTCTGCTTCATGATCTTTCGCTTCTCCATAACAAAATAATTCACTTTTATGGAAGTTAATTTTCAAGCCAGATAATTGTTCAAAAGCACTTAACATTAGTTTCATATTCCTAGCTTGTTCAAAATTATGTTCCATGAACAGTATGGTATCATCTGCATATTGAAGAATCGAAAGTCCATCATCAACTAAATGTGGTACTAGGCCGCTTATTGGCCGTCTTCCTTGGCTCTAGATATAAGGTCAGCCAGCATATCTGCTACCTAAGTTAAAAAGGATGGGTGATAATGGATCTCCCTGTCTTAATCACTACCAGAAAATTCATCATCCGCACCCCTCATATGCCTCGGTGCACTAAAGAACCGGTGCTAATGCAACATTAGCACCGGGCCTAAAATTGGGGTGCCCCCGGGGACCCTTTTAGCACCGATTGGTAACACACCAACCGGTGCTAAAAGTCCCCTTTAGCACCGGTTGATGTTACGACCCGGTGCTAAAGGGTGACCCTTTAGCACCGGGTGATATTACGACCCGGTGATAAAGGTCCTTTAGCACCGGTTCGTAAACACGACCCGGTGCTAATGGGGGTGTCACATGCTACTTCAAAAGGAGCGCACTTTCTATCCTATCATGTGTGCTGTGTAGGTGAGATGGTTAGGTGGCCGCGCGCGAGCCAAGAGGTCTCGAGTTCGAATCCCGCAGCACGCAAATATGCAAATATTTTTAGCTAATGCCCCCACCTTTAGCACCGGTTATTTGACCCGTATTAGCACCGGTTGGGAAGCCCCTTTAGCACCGGTTGCCAATGTCTATTGTTCCGGTAGTGAATCCTTTCTTGGTTTGGAAAAACCTGTCTATATCATCATTAATCTTTATTCCCAGCCATAGATCATGTAGATTATTAATGTAAGCAGCTGAATAATCTCGATATTTTTATTCAAGTATAAAGAAAAGAAAAGAAAATCACTCAAAGGATCATGCTTGTTTTCTTCTCACTTATGTGATGAATTGATGCTTCGGACTAGCTGTCTCCAAATTGTGGACACTCAGGACTCAGGTTTAATCAATCGATGAAATCCATAGCTTATTGATCTGAGCAGTGAAAGGCCAGGTCGGTGATCGCTTTGATGGGAGGCCAGGTTTTATTTAGTTGCATCACGTCTAATAGAAACAGGCAAAAGGAGTAAAAAGAAAGCAGTTGAATATCTTTCGAAACTCATACACGTGTCAACGAAATGCGTTTTAACTTTTAATAGTACATATGAGCATATTTGTAGCTCTGCAAATCCACGCAAATAAAACTCCAAGACAAGATGAAGTGCAAAATTGCCAACACATAGCGCCCCGCACTATGTGTCACTCATGTTGCTGTGTTCTATTAAAAAATTACAGATGAAAAAAAATAAAAAATCGAATGACAAATGATAGAACACTCCGGATTTACTGTAAGAATTATTGGTCTTCCTCTCGACCTTTTTTTATTTTAGAAACAGAACGAAAGTATCCAATATACAACTCCTTGTTTGAAGTATAGTTGTTCACCATTTTCCTATCAGTTTAAGCTTTGGGTCTGCCAAGGCAGCAACATGACAGAAGGTTGTGTTTTGGAAAAAGCCTGATTCGCACAGCACATCTCCCAAGCTCACCTCGTCAGACAAATACGCAACTCCCAAGCTGAACTCAGGCAATGATCGCAAAAGGAATCTTTGGTATCTACAAGTTGTCAATTTCGATGGAACTTAGCTGGATTTAGTCACAGGTATACCTTCTTTCACTTCATATACGAATGCTCCATGAAAATCTAAAGACGCTCAACTAGAACAGATCCATCTTTGGACAATCGTACAACTACTGAAATCACCAATCTTGGATCCATTCTGGAGCAGCAACATCATCAGGGTCGTCAATTGGCACCGAAGGAGACGCTGTTAAGTCCTCATTAAGAGTTTCTATACAGCTGTTGATGCGCTCCGTGATTTCATCAGGTACCACGCAATTCCCAGATGCTATTTGTTTCCAGTCAATGCCATCAAACCAGGGATGTTTCTTCACAGCTTCAACCCCACCGGTTCCAAGGCGCACATTTTCATCCACCACAAGTAGCTGTCAAGATGACATAGAAGAAATTAAGTAGAGCTGTTGTATGAAATCTGAATAAGCTGAAAATCGATGGATAGTTGAATTGCAATTGCCGGCATTGGATATAACCTTGGTTATAAGGTCAACAACTTCTGCACTGAATGTTGATGGCATAACAAGGTGGCCTCTGGCAATTTTTGTAACAGGTTCCAGCTCGCTCGCCCTCCAGCACCCGAATGGCATGTCAGACTGCAGCATGAAATAGATCAAGACTCCAAGTGCCCACCTGATCATACAAAATCAAATTACCCTGTCACAATTTCCACTCAAGTATTCTATGTGTAGAAACACACTCAAGTTGTACTGTCAGCACAAATTTCGTTACTCATATTCTTCTTTGAGGTGTATATCCCTCCATGCATTTTTGTTGAGATGCAGCCATGAAGGTATCTACTGCAGCTTGCATGTTTTAGTCTGTTCTGACAGTATCAGGTAGTTGAATTATGCCAAGTTTTGCACATGCATCTGACAAAGAATATGCCATGTGTGCTTAGAGCTACCACAATCTCTGAATGAAAGGTCACTTAAGAAAATAATATTTCAGAATTTTCATATTCAGCTGGAAAAAATTCACACACAGTATACTTCCATGTGAAAAGGTTAGATGGGGAAACAGTATTTTCAAATTTTCCGTATGCAGTTGTCAAGAGATGTCACACATTCCTTTTCAAATCACTACACAGTCACTTTGAAATATCAATGCGAATAGATGACTATCATAACTTCAGCTTTAATAATATAGTTTAGAACATATTTGTGATAGTGAATAGTGAATTGATATGGAATGCTTATACAAGAAAGGGGTCAATAACCACTTACCAGTCAGCAGGAAATCCATGTCCCCTACCAAGAACTATCTCTGGTGCTAAAGAGTCAGCAATCCCGCATATTGTGTATGTCCTTTCACCTTCCATTTTCTTTGCAAACCTAAAATCCACCAGCTGCAGATGTCCTGATCTGTCAAGCATAAGAACGTCTGCCGAAACACCCCTATAAATAATGGACTTCTGAAAATGCATAAATACATATCAGCATGTATGCAAAGAGAGGCATTATAACACATATTGTGGATTAAATCTTATATAATGTTTCATATGCCGATTACTCAAGCAAGTCATTAATCACCTGATGAAGTTCTTCTAGAGCAACAACAACAGAGGCCGCAAAGAATTTTACAGATGACTCATTTAGTGGTGTATGAAGTATTGAAGCCAGTGAGCAACAAAGGCAGCAATTCAGCACTATTCCAAGGTATGAATGATCAGCACAAGTACATAAGACTTCTGGCACACAATTTGATTGGCTCAAGCTTTTCATAAGTTCCTTTTCCTCAAAGACTTGTACTTCCTTATGAAGATCTTGTACTCTCTTGATGTAAAACCTCTTTAAACTTCTGATCTTGTCTGGTCCATGATCCAAACAGGAGAAAGAAAGTCAAAACATGACTGACCAAAAACATAGGAGTGTCTATAAGGGAAAAAATTGTCCCATATATAGATAAATATAATCAGGCGGAATTGATTATCATACCAGAGCCCCTAATTTGGACGAGACCAATCTCACTGCAATCAGCAGCATATATGCACATTTTCCATTCCTAAGAAACATATACACAGCTGAGTATCAGTAAAAAAGAATAACAATGAGATCTCCTAAAGCATGCAAGAGAAGAGGAAAGGAGTACTAACCCCCTACCAAATCAGATAGCTGCACTCTCCTAAAGGGAAAGCCATCATCTGCAACATTCTCCTTACTGACCAGAGATTCTTTAATCCTGCATAGAGACCATACAACAGAATGAGTTTGAGGGATGACAAAATTTGGTGGATAAAAGGTATTTCAGACACATTACCTGGAATCAGCTTGTGAAAGTTTAGGCAAAGGGCCAACAATTGTATCAAATTTATCCTTCGCGATAGTAGAACAAGTCACATCACCAACTGCGGTAGCAGTGAAAGTAATGGTTTCACCAATGAGGGTCCACTCTCCAAAGTGTCCTCCCTCATCTATCTCAACCACATAATTACCATTTTCCTGACTGCTTTGTGCCTCCTTTGTTTGAGCACTAATAAGATCCCAAGTATCTGAGTTCATCTGATCAGCAGCCAATATAAGTCTCACACGACCCCTTTGAATGACATATAATGCAGAGACAACATCATTCTGAAAAATGGTATACAAGAGTAAAAACTTAGTTACTACCAGGTTGATAACCAGAAAAGAAGCGCAAATGCTTCAAAAGATATCATAAGCAACTGTTTATTCACTCCAAGTACCTTGCCTACTATTGTTTGCCCATCTGCAAAAGATACTTCAACAAGCGACTCAGCAAGTTGACTTAGTTGAAGCACAGTAAATCTTGTAAACAGCTCTACTGATCGGAGCAACTTCAATGATGGCATGTTTGAAAATTCTGACATCAGAATTCCCCGGAAATCCTCCCTCTTTAGAGCCCATAGTGTTCCACTGGTGACAGCACGAACAGAAGCTTGAAGTGGTTTATTGTGCCTGTCTATGACAGGAAGAAATGATGACTAGAGAATCAAACATTGACTACAGCCTGTTAATCATTTGACTTTAATAAATTTACTCCATTACATCAAGTCTTGGCATGGTAGGTTTCAGAATTCAGATTCCAGGATCCAGGCAAACAATAGTATGTTGTCTTTATTAATTCTTAGGAGACAGGAGTTAGCTGTTTATTGATTAGTAATATACTCAAAGAAGAGTCTTTAGGGGCATTGTTTAAAGTATGTATACACACTATAAATTAAGGTTCCAAACTCCACAGGGACGCACATAAAGTTATTCCCCAAATTTCTAGAAATATTTATGCTTTCTTCAAAAGAATTTGAGTGTTTGATTTGTGAATATCTATTTCTGGATTTTAGTACGGCGAATGCAGAAGGTGGAACTCATCCCCTCATGAAAGAGTATAAGAGCAAAAAGAAAGTGCATGACAGATAAGTACAGTGATGTGGATAGCTAATTACTAATATTCATACCATGTATATTTTTAAAAGATGAACAGTAGTGGTACTGGTATAATAACCTACATTTCATAGGGATATCCACTGCTGTTTTTTTATTAAAACAACTTTTCCGTTGATGATACTGATATAATGAACTATACAAAAGGACTCACATCAGTGCTAGCTCGCCAAAGGAAGATAGCTTATCCGCTGTATACCGATGCAGAACCTTGGTTATTTCCTTTCCATCTTCTTCCTGTTCCATGTAAGTCAGCTTGGTCTCCAAAATTGTGCAACAAAGATTAGGCAAAGAGGAATTTTATCAACTGACTTTGTTGAAATGCATGGTCAGAAAAAAGTTCATAATATATTCAGCCTAAGGGACATGTACTGCAAAAGTTAGGCAGTGACCAATCTGTACATCAGCTATTAGAAAAGTAGCTTTATATATTACAACATCACTCTTTGCATCCGAGCTTATATGAGAAATTACTTCATGCACTTTGACCAGAAAGGCTCTGCTCTTTTAGATAACTAATAGTGTGTTGCTTAGCTTTGATAAAATCCTTCTGAACAAAAACTGGTGAGTTTTAGACTTTTACTAGCACAAAAATCACAATCTAGACTCAAAATTACATATGTCATATATTTAATACCTGAATGGCTAGAACTTCATACTCACCACTACCAACTACATAGAAGCAGTCACCTTCGCCACCCTGCATCACACAATATCCTTATTCAGACTTATAAGCAACCTAAAAATGAAACCATACTTAAGATAACAAATATAGAAAGGTAATAACCTGCTGCACTACTATATCCCCAGGTTTCACCTCAACTCGTTGCATACAATCAAGTAGAACATGACATTGCGAGTCAGTAAGCTTTCTGAAGAGGAAATGATCATGTAGTACCCGCTCAATATGCGCCTTCATATAATGTCATTTGAGGTAAGTGGGCAATAGGACATCATGTAACTTATCAAGTAACGAGAAAGTTTGTAGTGATGAAATCTTTAGACCTTACTTGCTCTTCCCATGTCTTTCGATGCGATGGAGATGGTGGGACCCATAATTGGCCATTTTCCAGAGAACTTTCAAGAGCCCTCAATCGTGCGCGTGATAAATCATGTCTGGAACGCTGATTATTGGTGTTGGAACTTACTATTAGTGGTGATTCGGAGCCTGCCAGTCCTACTACTTGCTGTGGAGGTTGTAAGGACACTTTTGTAACAGTCTGGGTAGAATCCATCTAGTAAAACAGTGAAAGTAAAAATGTGAGGCTTCTTGTGGAAGTTTGATGGAACAATTGGTATGGAAATAATGCAAAGAAACTGCAAAGATAGTTTCATACATCAGTTAACCCATTAATATGGACGACTATGATTGTAATATCATCTGTGCGAGTTTCATACTGTAGCCAAAGACGGTAAGACTCAGCAACAATTTCTGCACATGCATCTCGAGGATCCTTATATTTAGAAATCTGCAAATTCACGACCATAGGGTTAAAAATTTAGTCCCCATATAGTTTAAAGCTTCATTAAAAGATTTATTTTTTATTAGGGGGAAATAATATTTAATTCAAATAATGCTGATAAGTCCATAGAAAACTAAACAGTCATTAGAGGACACTGATAATTATAGTGAATTTCCCTCACAGGTGGACACCAACATAGTTCCTATATGGTGAGTGGTGACTGCAACTTGGCTAATTGAATAGGAAGTATTTCATTATTTTCATATCTAGTACATCCATATGACTGCAGGGAATCAATTCGGGATTTAGAGTGCTCCAAATGGTCTGAATTGTGCATGATGCAAACAGTAAAGATTATGCAGATAGTAGATGTAACTTACCATGTCGACAACTGTTTGACTGGAAAGGAACTCAAAAACCCCATCACTAGCAAGAACAAAAAATGGATTTTTCGAATCGAGATCCAGAACAAAAATCTCGGGATCTGCAATGACACCAATGGACTCAGCAACAGAATCTCCAATGCTACGTGTAAAAGCAGTTCCTGGGTACATGCCATTTTGCACCCACAGTCTTGGAGGATCGCCATCATCACTTTCTTCAGTACCCCAACACTGGACATCTGGGTTCTTTAGCCCTTCTATTTGATCCAATGTCATAACTCTAGCACCACATTCCTTGACTCTTTCAAGCTCATCAAACCGGTAAGGAGTTTGGTCTATGGAAAGGTCAACAGCAACAATGTCATCCCCTCGTTTTTCAGCAATAACAGCACGTGAATCGCCAGTATTTGCAACGTATATAGTTTTACCCCTGACCAATATAGTGATTGCTGTAGTACCACTCATGGAGTCATCCAAGCTGTCGGCATGAAGCTGTGAGTTTGTTGCCACGAAAGCAGAATGAAGAGCCAGCACAGCATCTGTTCGGAACCACTTATCTCTGAGCAGGTTCTCGCATAATCTTCGCTTCACAAACTGTGAGCACTGGGCTCCATATTCTCCATGACCATCAAACACACCAAAGAAGTGGTCATCAGGACTTGTTCCAAATGGGGTATGTATGCAGTAGCTATCTTGGTTCGCCTTGTCCAATGATTCTGGGTAGTAACCTCTTTGAGATAAGAAGGAGTATCTCAGGTCATAGTTACCCAAAGGGACCTGAACTTTGCGCGAACCATCAGGAGGAAGAAACTGCGATGAGACCCTCGATAGTCGGCTGATGCCAACAGTTGATTCCCTTGTGTTCATTTGGTCCAAGGCATCGTCATCTTCACCAAGATCATCAGAAGAGTTATCTGAACCACTGGAATCAGCCTTTCCCCTCCCCCGGCTTGACTTTCCCCTTGATTCTCTTGGGGAGTCAGGTGTATGCTCAAGGCACCCTTTTGAGCACAAAGAGCACTTCAGTTGTGAACAACACTTGGAAGCTGAACAGCCCATGGATCAGATGTAAAAGCAGCTTTGGTCAGACCAACATAGCACGAACAACATGAACAATAGAAATCCTCCACTGTATCGATGAATTGTCTAAGGGCATGCACTGACTCAGAATTTAAAGAATCTGAGGGACTTAAGCGACGATTCAGCACTCTGTAAACGGCATTTATGATACACGGAAAGCTCCCCCTTTGACAGTTTATTAACAATCAAAATGGTATGAGTTGAGAGGAATCCGTCCAATGCTCACCTGAATAAAACAAAGTGCCTAGTAAAGTCAACAATAACCGGACGAAGTCCTTCAGAAATAAAATTAGCAAATGAACCACTCTCCGAGAGAATTTATGCAAACAAATTGTGGGAACAAAAAGTCCATAGCATATGCGGCATATGAAGCTTCTATTATGCAACATGGATGATAATAAGCATAACTCTCGTAGCTCTGAACTTTATGAACTCAAAGAAAATGCTGTTAGTGATTAACATGGATGCTAATGTTACACAAAAGCAAAAGGCAAAAGGGCGATCATTGTTGCACACACAGCAGTAAAAACATTTTGCATACATTCTACCAAGATTTCGACAAAAGGGTAAGGACACTGTAGGAGGCTAGGAGCTAGCAGAGTCCCCTGACCAAACAGAGTCCCTGATCATACACAGAGCCCTTTTGTGTGAGATCTTTGCACAGCTACACAGTACAGGCAAGAAGTGTGGAACAATAACCACCAAAAGAGGACGAACAAGAAGTAAATGCTCAAAGCCAAGAGCCTGAAACATGGGACATTCTACTGACAAGTCTGTACTTGAAGTTCAAGAACCGCATACGAACAAGAAAAAAGGAAAACAGTGTCAGGCATGTTGGAGACTTACGGCAGCGGAGATCGGCAAAGGAGGAGGAAGACAGCACCGGCAGAAGCATATCCGGCTGCGTCGGCTGCAGCCTTTTGAGAGGAGAAGAACGGATAGGGGGAGAGAGGGACGAGTGGGGAATTTGTGAGGTGGGTAGACGAAGCAAGCAAGGCACAGAGGCAAGGGCGGAGAAAGAAAGAGAAAGGGGGGGAGAGGTGGGTGGTGGCAGTAGAGTAGCCGCTAGCTAGGCAGTGGAGGGAGACGGGGAGGCTACACGGTGGGAGGGAGGAATCGGTGATGGCCATTAAAATGCAGCGAAAGGGAGAGGAGAAGCAACGCAAGCGTGGTGATGCCAACCCCACGCCACCAGAGGGTTTTTTTTTTTTTTTGAAATAGACACGCCACCAGAGCTTGTGGATGGGGCAACTAGGCAAGTCTCACTTGATTGTAGAGGTGGTTTAGCCAAAATGGCTGAAATTACGAGCAAATTCAACAAGGATTTGCGAGAAGAACAGGAGATCTGTTCAAATCCGTCTAGCTTACCGAAATTCAACTGACCTATATGTTGGGCTAAATTTTAGTGAGATTTGTTTGGCCACTCACTAAACGCGGGCTAAAAGTGACTGCATCATGTGATACCTATATGAACGTAATCATAGTTTTAGTTATTTGCTAGAAAGAGTTAGGACAATTAGATTGTACTTGAGTTCTTGTACCATATCAAGTATAGAAAGAGGCCGTGAAATAGGTGCGTTATGTATGTTATTAGTTTAATTTTATACATACATGAGTATTTACGGAATATAGAAAATGTTACAAATTTATATGTGCAGTTCGCTTGCTATTTATATTAGAGGTATATACTTAAGATACATGAGTATAAGAGGCGCAAAAATGGACTTAGGGGCTGTTTGGTTCCACATGGTAAGAGCAAAAAATAGCAAAATTTTTTGCCCTCAAGAAAAGATGGCAAAAGTTTTGCCATTAGGGGTGTTTGGATCCAATGGCAAAAATTTTGGTAAAAACCCTTTTAAACCCCATTCTCCCTCCTTTTGCCATGGGGTGTTTGGAGGCAAATGACAAAAGTTTTGACTTTTTGCCCAATTTTACCACAATGTTGAGCCAAAAAAAATTTGCCATCTTATTTTTTATTTGCCCTTTTGCCATGGGGTGTTTGGATCCATGGGCAAATGGCAAAAAAAGGGTAAAATGCTCTTATCCAAAAAAATGCTATTGAACTTGCTAGTATTTAGGGATCTCGTTTTCATTGATTTATTGCAAGCAGACAATAATTGAAAAGCGGTATCAATCTACTATTTGGTAAGGATGGATATAGACACAACACTTTCCAGTATCCATCAGGCGATCACCATCAATTTCATCAGCTCAAAAGAGTGTTAAGCTTGGATAGTTGGAGCTATATTTTTGTTCCCAAAAAAAGCCACGCAATTTAGCACAAATTGAACAGCACCTATATAATTCAGTTTAATCATACCCTTACATTCCGGGCCTTGATCTATTTAACTATTTATTCTCCAATACTAAAATGTTATCCGGAGTTAACAAACAAAATATACATGACACGTTTGAGTCAAATGGCTATTATACTTCCAGGAAACAACATGAAGGTTCGTCCAGGGCAAGAACTGCAGAAGCATAGTGCCCTAGCCTAAAGGGGCAAAAGGAGGTTAGCTCCGATTGCCATGGCCCCCTGGAGCTTGCAGGGATGGTGAAATCTGACAGGAAATGCCATGTCGGCACCTTCCCCTTTCAATGAATCAGCTGGTCCTTCCAGCTCACTGATAGTCTGATGAGTTGGTGATCCGTTCACTCAAGCAATAGCTCCACAACAGTGTCCTCTGTTCCCAGAAGAAAATGGAAAGGCGTTCACGGAATCCTTTAAGAAAACATCTGCCAATAAATATTATATACATATTTGAATCGGAAGTAAGAAATAAAATAAATATTGTATATTGTAATTGGCAATACATAGAAATAAAAATAGTTTATCCTTGAATCAGCAATGCAAAAACTGCATTATATTGGTAGTGGTTTGGGCGAAGAGAATTCAGCTGAGCAATTATACTTGACTGAAATTTTTTTCAGGAATAGATTTGAGGGTACATTGGAATTTAAGTAGCCGGTCAATTGTTTCCTTCCGGTACGCCCTCATAAAAGTGTTGAATTATTAGGATGTTTACTAAAGTGTTGAATTATTAGGATGTTCACTTGATCTGGTTAAGCTTTGATATAGTCCCTCTACCAGCTAGCTTAATCACATCAAGTAAACATCTTGCTTCCAACAACTAACTAGCTGATACTATTTCAAACAAAAATATTCATCAAATTTAAGGATCAAAATTTTGGGGGACCTGAGATTCCCAGAGATGGTAATAATCAGAGATTTTTTTTTTACAATCTAGTACACCACTCTGTCTCTCTCGTTCAGCAGTTCTCATCATGGCTTAAGGGTTTTTTCGGCCTGTTGGCGCCGTCGCTGAGCAGGCAAGTAAAAAGAAAAGCCCATGAGACGATGAAGAAAGAGCACGGAGAGCTAGGAGCAAGCTAGGCAAGGCAAATTGCCCGCAAACGACGCTAGAGAAAAGAACCCCGTGGGGCAGCAGCAGCGGCAGCTGTCCATCGAGGTGACGGGATGGCAAGGAAGAAAGGCGTCGGGGAGAACGGCTAGCACTGTACCGGACGGATATGTGTGGCCAGACGCCTACCTTCCCGTGTGGTCTGTGGATCAAGTACGTGAACCTAGCTCGATCTCCATCATACGCCCGTATGGCCGTATGTGCATGTTCGCCCTCCTGTCCTTTTCCACTTGATTCTTTTTCGTTTGAATATCTATATATACAGTACAGCTTGATAGAACCGACGACATGAGAATGTGTGGAAAATGGAGAGAAAGTACCGTACCCCCTCGGCGCCGCCTTCTAGATGACGCGAGGGCATGGAACGAATAGTCGGCCTAGGGATCGAGCGTTGTTAAGCAATGATTTTTCATTTGCCAATATAATATAATATGTACTCCCTCCGTCTCAAAATGGACGGAGGGGTATTTCTTATGACTTATATGAAGAACGTGCACGTTTTTTTATTTTCGGTTATATAAGGAATAATAGAATTGTAGTCTTTTAGACAAATTAATACAACTATAGAATGATCTTTTATTGTCCTTATTAAATTGATTTGTCACTGGTGCATCCAGGTACACTACACCCCAACCGCAAATTAGCGTCAGATGTTTGACGGTAGAAATATGAAAATTACAGATGAACGGTTTGTCGGTAAAGATGACTTGCATACCATCTGTCGGTGCTTCAAATTATACCACGTGGGCATTTGTTGGTATAGGTATTTTTATTTACCATGAAACCATATGTCAGTAATTCCTTATATTTGCCCTAAACTATATGTTGGTATACTTGGGCCAGGCCTGTTTTGCTTTCTCTTAGATCTATCTCTTACCCTCGAATTTGCTCTGTGACCAAGCTTAGTGGCTCAATAGGTAGGGACAAAATCTGATCGGATTAAAGTGGATAATGCCTTTTTCATATCATCATCTACTTTTTCGATACAAAGCCAAGCGGATATTACACGGATTCTTCCAAACAATATTGGCTAGCACACCACCTATGAGGTTAACAAACTCACCCTTGAAGGCTTCTCTTTTATGCATTCATTTGATGGGTCAGAGGCTAGATTAGCCCCTTGTGTAATACCCGATCCATTAGTATTCTGGTTTCGGCCCGTTCTTGGCCCAAGTGTCTTGTTGTGATGGAATTAGTCCTACCTTGTTGGTAGTCTAAATAGGTTCGGCCAGTTTCTAATCCTTGTCGTTCCAAATGTAGTACCTCCGGGTCAACCCTTTTATACGAAGCAAGGACGGAAGTATAAGAGAAGTGCTATGCATATGCGGGCTCGTCCCTCAGAAGGGCCGAACTGTAAGGAGATTTTATACGCGGGGTGTTACACCTTGTTTCACTTAAATGCTAGGGCGCTAGGCACTAGAGGCTTCGCACCTAGCCGAACCATCTTTCAGTCCAGCGAAGACGTGTCCGGCGGGATTCGAACCTGGGTCACAAGCTCCACCGTCGGAGCTGCCAGCTACCCGAGCCTCCTCCGGTTCCTTCTTTTATGCATCCATTTCATTTCGGTTTAATTGAGATGGGAGAAGGATTGCGAAGGAGATTGAATGAGAGAAGGATAATGATGATCAAAATTGGATTTTCACACTGGCAATGAATTTATCATCTTATTACTGCAGTAAGGGGCCGATACATGAAGTAACCTTAGAACATGCTTTGCTCTTTCTCAAACACTCAGGGGCGGAGGGTTGGGGGGCTGGAGGCCTGCCCCCAATGATCTACTTATCCCCATATATAGTATTATTAATATATGTTTTTAATACAATTTTCCCTTCTAGTTTATCCCAAAAATGTCTTATACCCACATTTAATCATTTCTTAAATGTGCCTATATTAATTGATGAGATATATGTCCTCACAACTAAGTTGTGAGTTGAATGGAAATTATGTGTTCCAATATATCCCTTAGAGTAGAACTTCTATTTTCAATTCACACCCGCCAACAAATTTGAAAGCAACCCTAGCCACTTCATTTTATTTTTTCAATTCGCAAGCATGCATCCAACAAATATGTTAAAAATAAACTTGGTAGCTGAATATAGACGCATCCCTCCCTAAACAGGGTTTAATTCTAACTCCTACATGATAAAAAAAGTGAAAGATCTCGTGAAGAAAATAATTCTATTTGACCGATACATTGCTAGCATCAGGAAATGGAATAATCGTGAATTCTGGGTAACCGGCCAAGCTGCTAAATTAGCTAAAGTAGTGATAAATCCTGAAATTAAAATAGATCCTAATGGAAGCCCACCGATTCCCAATATCCAGTGAAAATCCATCTAGGGACAGAGTATATAAAAATAAGTGAGCTAACGAAGAGATTAAAGAGGGATAAGACCATAAAAGTTGACTATACGTTGTATTGAGAGTTGAGGTGTTAACTCAGTATCAACTGCAACCACCGAGAGATTCTTCTCAGCTATGAAACTTGTGAAGACACGCTTTCGATTTATCTGCGAGATTGTTTGGTACGAGAAGGAATTGGCTGCATCAATTAGTACTGTTGATATTATTACAGTCTACGATCTTGTTGATAGCTTTAGAGCTAAATTTAAGTTGATAGTTATGTAATTTTATCTTAGTTGAGACTTTTAAACATGCTATATTATATACGTGATTTCAGAACAGCTCGTCGGATGGATCTGGGACGAGGTCGTCAATCCCCGAGGAGAATACCACGTCCCAGTGGTGGACGTGCCGGAAAGCTCACAAAGTCATGCAACATCCTAAGTTGTAAATATAGTTTAAACAATAACTCGAGTCCGATATATATTGTAATATATATGTCTTATATTTGTAATATATATGTCTTCTATTTGGTATACAGCTAATATGAATATAGAGCCGGCTGAATATTTGATATACACGTATTAGATTAGAATATATATACACACACGTATATAAACGTGCATGGCTACTGAAAAAAGCAAAAAAAAATCCGGGGCCTTTAACAACGGTTCCAGACACCAACCGGTGCTAAAGGCCCTGCCAACCCCGCTGCGGTGGCAGGCCCTTTAGCACCGGTTATTCCATCCGGTGCTAAAGGGGTCACCCTTTAGCCTCGGATATTTAGCACCGGGTGGGAAACCCGGTGCTAAAGGACTTTCCCATCCGGTGCCAATATCAACTATTCTGGTAGAGTGACTACAACAAACTGATATGGTTATCGGTTCAACTTTAATTTTGTTCATTGCCTCCTATGCTCAATTCCTGACTCGGTCCCTGCAAACACCCTCTTCTTTGCCCCGTCATTTCCACTCTTTCCTTCACTTCTCATTCATTTTCTCTCTCCGTGTAGCTCCAGTGGGTAGGGAGGATTTACGCGTGGAGGCGCTGGATCCGCCATTGCTCAAATATTGTACTATTGTGATCACTCGTGCTGTCATGCATAATTGGTTCACCATCTGCTGGTCAGATTTGGAGAGCGAGCATGCATCATGCATGCATCAACCAGGAATAATTCTGATATGATGATGTATAAGGGTGCAAGTACAAGTTTGATCAGAAGTAGGGACCTAATCCGAAGCAGCTGGAAGGAGATGGGAGCTCAGTTCAGACTGCACAAGGAACAAGTAATTGGCAGCGCATCATAGTCCAGATCGGGCTGGCATCGTGTGGAGTCAAGATTTGCTACAGGCTACAGCACAAGTGTTCTTGGAAGTTTTCTGCCAGAGGGCTCTGACTGTCGCATACGGCACTACACGTTTCAGGAACAGTTCACCTACAGTATGGGTGCTACAGGCTTCAGGAACGGATCACCATTCTACAGTACCATTCGGGTGCGTTAATGAGGATCGCAAAAGATTTCGACGTCATCAGGGCAGGTTCGACCGAAGAAACACTGTATCTCTTGCATTTTTATGAAAAAAACCTCTAAATTTTTAGTATAAGGAGTGCAAGCAACTACGTGAACAACTTTTGCATTAAATGTCCTAATGATCTGGCTGGCAGTGTGGAAGGAAGATTTGATATGCTGTGTTACAACCGTTCTTGCGGCTTTTCAATCAGTGGGCTCTGCCGTTACAAGCAAACATTGTAGTAGCTTTCTTTCTTTTTGGCGAATTGCACAGGGGCAATTGAAATTTTAGATACAGTGTACAAAAAAGTTTGCGAGTGGATTAAAGATTTGTAATTCTTTGACTTACCGCCCAAACAATCAAAGTATTAATTACTTATATTGGGCTTCATTCTCTGCCTTCTGAGTTCGAGTTAGAAATGAGCCCAATACGACCCAACAGCCTAGGCTCCCACAGCCCACACTCCCCTCCAGGCTACAGGTCGGCCCATTCGCGCACCAAATCCTCCTCTATCGTTTGATGTTGAATCATATCTTCCCTAGCCAAGCCCTGTCGCAAGAGGATGCAGGCGGCGCCGCGGTAGTGACTTGTGCGGCGACCGGCGAGGGAGGGAAGGCGAAGGGTGGCCCGCCACGGCAGCAGAACTGGATCGACGGAGCGCTCTGCGGCCATGAGCCGGCTGGGGGGCAGAAGGCCCTAGAACCGGCTTCAGGTACGTAATGCTCTGCTATCAAGATAAGGGGTTCCTATCCGGAATTCCGGACGCCATCTAGTGATTGTAGGAATAGGCTACTTTTGTGTAGATGGAAGAGTACATTGTAACGTTCGATTTAGCACATTAGAGAAGGCTTATGACTTCAATTTGGGAATCGACAATTCCCAATTCCCATTTGTACATAGCTTCACTAGATTTGAATAGTCAGGTTCTGCACCTAATTATATGAATGGAGATAGTTTATTGCTCAATATGGAGTAATAGGATAAACAAAGGTTGAATAATTTGTATATTTGATTATCAATATTATGATTTTTTTGTATTTTTTGGATTAGATCTTTTTCTTCACTTGGGTTGTGGATGATTTCTTCACTTGGGTTGAGCCAGGACCCAACTACAAAATCTTGGCTCCTTCAAAAAGACCCCATTAATCAACTCTATCGTCCGGTTGTTGATGATTTCTTCACTTGGGTTGATTTGTTCCAAGAGTCTCCTCCAATCCCCAGATACCCATCGTTAATTGGAGCCCATAAGGCCACGGAACGTGATCAGTTGTCCTACTGAAAATAAGGTACTAGCTATGAAAGTATAATGCACCGTTTACACAAGAGAGAAATGGAAAACCGCATTTATATGGAGGAAAAAATGTCAACCGCACCAAGGGTTCTGCATACACGTGCATATACTTTTATCCCTGTCACTGGCCATGTTGATTTCATTTGCTGAATAATTTGGAAACAAGTTCATGCAATTCAACCAGTGATTGCTCCTTGCACTGGACACCATAACTATGCTCCCGTCTTATAACTATGCACTGGACACCATAACTCTGCAATTCAACCAGTGATCTTATAATGCCTGGTGCTCCCGTCTTGCTGCTCTCACCATAACTATGTACCTGGTGGCTGCCGAGTTGAATCGGTGGCAAGGAACTGCTTAGCCCTTACAACAAGAGACGACAGAGGCTCGCCGTGCTCCACAAGCCCTGCATCGCCCAAGAAGATGGAGAAATTTTCAGCTTTTGATGCCATCTGTTCCACCATGGACATCGCTTCCGTCATGCGACAGTTGTTGAAACAGCTCGCATAACGAGAATCGTGTTCCACCATGTTTATGACTTGCTCAAGGATGACCCTCCTGATCCCTGGGCAGTGAGAACTGGGTTCCATGTTCGCATTCAGTGCATCAATGAGCCTCTTGACAAACCTATCCTTAATATAGCCATGCTCCAGTTCTCGGGTAAAGTCTTCAGGAATGACCTTACATATCTGTGAACTAAGGCCGATAAGGATCTCTAGCTCTGCCCCCTCTGCATCCATTATTCTTTCCAACACCTGCAATCAGTATGGCACTTTGTTTTAAGGCATGACTAATTGAAGAACATAATTCAACACAATTGCCAATAGAAGTTATGTATATTCAATTTATTACAGTAGAATTGTACTAGCTTGGATCAGTTGCTCTGCTCACCTCGCGCACGGAGTAAGATAATGCCTGCAGATCCGACTCGTTAAGCTCGTGTCGAGCGTATAAGCACATATTCCGCAACAGACTAGCAGCGACACATCTGTACCTATCGTCATGGATCATAGTTGTGAGTTCCTTGATGAACACATGCCCTGTTCCATGTAACATGACCAAGCAGTTATGCATACTCTCCATTGCCAACATTGCCAGCGCTTGCCCGGCGAGACCTTCCGTAGTATGTGATCAGCATGTGTACCTGAGGCTGAGGGTTTTTCTAGGCTGAGAAATTCCTGCATCAACCTAGTAATGATCACTTGGATGCACCCAATATCCTGCCTTGTATTCTCGTCAACAGCAAGGTTTCTGAGGATTCCTGCCACCAATTTCCTCAATTCTTGGCTGCACGAGCTATCTTCGAGAATCTTTGCAAGGTTTCTTAGGAGGAAGACATGATTCGATACCTTGTGCCGCAATGTAGTAATTCCAATTTCTCCACCGATGCTTGTGAGTCTGTGCAGCAATTGTAGTGATGAGGTCACAAGGACCTCCACTTGAGTGTCGATATACGTCATGCCACTTCTACAACAGTTTGTGAATCCTATGATCTTTGTAATGAGTCCAGTTGCTCTGATCATCTCCTCACAGTTGCTCTGATCACAACCAGCAAGACTGTGAAGAATTGACATTCCCAGAGCAGGGAGCAGATCCTGATCGGTCTCGGCAGTGCTAACTTGCTGGGTTGAGCGGTCTTGTATTTCCAATAGGTTAACACTGTATGGAACTGCAATATGCCTTTCCTTGTGGTTGTCTAAGGCATTCAGAACTGGATCATGCATTCCTTCTTGTTCATCATCTGTGTCCATAAGTGGGTTCCCTCCTTTCCTCAGTTTGTTACCGTAATCAAGAAGTGCAGATACATTCTGAATTGACCCAGGGATAGTGACCACTCGGAGGCCCTTAGCAAGCTCGACGGTCACCTTGGCCGCGAGTAATCTGATAGTAGCGCACCTTGGATTCGTCCAGTCCAGCATGTTGATTAACCTAGCTGATGTCTTTGCACAAGTGGTGAGCTTTGCGAGCAGCTGTGTCTTGGTTGGCTCTGTCTGGAGAAGTTTTTGCATTAATTGGATCCCATGGAGCTGCATCTTCGGTGAGTCTGAGTTCAGGGAATCCATTGCAAAGTTGCTCAGGCTGATCTTCTTTGGAGCAAGCGCATCCCTTTCCATGCATTTCTCCAAAACATACCCATGGTACAGATTGATAGATAACACTCCCCAATGACCTCTGAATCCACCACGACGGGCAAGGGATCTCCTGGGGATGACCGAGAAAATGTCGAGCATGCAGGCCAGAAGGTAAAGTATTCCTTGGACGAGGACCATCCCATAGAAGATATCTAGAGATGGCGCAAGGTTTGTATTGTCCCCGCCGTTGTCATCTCCATAGTAGTTGTGTGGTATAAGGCGCTTTAGTGCGAGCACAACCCGTAAAACTGCAGCCGGAATCTGTAAGTTGCCAAATGATACGACAACTATAGCATATATCTCGTATCCCAGCATGATATATGCATACATAAGATGGTCATGCATGAACACCACCATCGCCAGTGCAATAAGCATGCACAGGTTCATAATCACTCGGCGCCAAAAAACTAGTTTGCTTCCTCGGGCACAGTCAACCAGTTTGGTGATTCTTTGGAAACTTAGGCGGCTGATTGTAAGGAGAAGCACTGCTAAAAACAACACCATGAACACTGGGTAACTGACCTTGACCACTAGGTCCTGACCGTGGCAAGATTGTACAGAGGGAACCAACAATAGGATTGCAACCAAGGGGCTACATAGCGATATGGAACGGCTTATTAGCGGTATGTTTCCAACTAGCTTCACAGCTCCTGGAGACAGAAGCCGCCCAAGTGCAGCGGCTAGTATTAGCATGCCAATTGTAAGGTTCCTCAGTTCGAAAACCTCATCACTCGGAGAAGCATACACATGCTTCTTCGAGATCACGAACAGGTAATTCAGAACATCCTTTTCAAAAAAGGTAATTCAGAACATTGAAAGGCTTACGACAACCACCAGCCCCTTCCAGCCAAGAGGTCTAACAGCGCCTCTAGTATTGAAGAATACTTGGTAATCCAGCCTATTGTTACGGCTGAACATCCTGATCAAATATACATAGTGTAATCATCAAACAGAAGGCAGCAATAAGCAATCTGCAAATGGAATATGGTCGAGAAAAGCATGTATCTAAATCACAAATTTCTTAGGAATGGAGCAGATTACGTATGGTGGTGTGGATGTAGACTCTAGTTCAAAGCAGATTATGTGCAAAAGGAAAAGAAAAGGTTACCTTGCCGCTTCAAGGAAAACTATGGTTGTCGCAAACCAAAAATCATCCGTTGGGCGGAGCACTGTAGGGTAGCCGCCGAGAAGGACGACGGTGGCCCAGGTGAACGCCAGCGTGCCGAGCGCATTGCCTGCCCTCTCGACCAGCGCGACGGAGCGAACAAAGCAGTTGAGCATCTATCTTCTCCGGTGAGGCTGCCTTGCCGCTGCGGCGAGCCGGCGGCGCTTCGATGCAGTAGTAGTGCTCTCCGCCAGTGCTTTGCGCCATGGCTTAGAACACCTACTGTCATGGCATGGGCCGAGGGATCGAGCATCCAGCTAGGCTCTAGGCGGCGCTGTGATAACGGAACGGCAACACCACACAAGCAGCGTTGACTGATCAGCAGTCGGTCGGCATACGGCCACAGATTCGATCTTCGGAAACTGATCCGATGGAGCTAGGGCCAGACTAAAAGTCAATCAATTGATAAAGTTTTGTATCTCAAAAAAGAAATTTATTGTTACATCTCGTAACCTATCAAAACAACAATAAAAATATCATAATGTATTTCTTTTAGGGGTGTTTGGATCTTTAGTACTACAAGAAAAGTCCTAAAACGAAGGCACTAAAGTTTAACACCGCAGTTTGGTTCCTAGTGTTAAAAGGAACTAAAGAAGGATTAATGGAGTGACCAAAGACCATTCTACTCATTCTAAAGAAATTTTTTTTGTCCCTTTCAGTCCTACTAGTTTGAATCTTTAGGCCTTTTAGTTCTAACATAACATAAGTTATGATGTTCGTTACGAGCCTTTTTAGTTTTTTTAGATAATAGATAATATATTACCCGACCTTAACCAAAACGGCTACAGGCAAACAAAAAACATGAAATTACATCTCATCATGAGGCTCTAGTAGTCCTACGCGATCACCAAGATCGCTATAACACGTTTACAGACCTTACGAAGAACTGAAAACGCTGGACACCAACCACCAATGATGCTTCTTCGAGGGCAACAGCACGAAGACTTGGTGCAGATACTGCTAACCAACACCCGAACTGTTACGTCATCCAATGCCTCCTCCGCCCTGCGCTGAATACCGAACATAGTGTCCACACGGGGGAACTATCCGGCCTTGACGACCAGGAACTTCAACGACGCGCCTGCACTGCCGCCGCAGGCCTGGAGAAACCAGGCTTGGTTTTCACCCGGTTATTGACCATCCACGGGCGCAATAGGGGATGGTCTGACCAACGACTTCGGCAGCGCCTTCAACAAGGTGTGTGTCACAGACACTTCACCACCACCGGTCCGGCACAACATGCCAGACAAGGATTTCACCCAAATCGCCGCCACCACCGTCAACACGGTCGCCCACACCTGAAGGACACCAGCATCTTCACACAGCCACAGGACGCCGCCACCGCAAGAAAAGACGCACTCCGGCCGCCGTCGACGAACACCGCCACCCAGAGCAAGGTTCCGCCGGTAAAGGGACGGCACCAACCCGTAGGGAAGACGGTTGCACGACAGCTAGCGAAATCCGTCCAGATTACCCCCGTGGGGGCGATGCGGAGCAATGGCGTTGGATCTGTCCCTCCGTAACCTCCACAGACCTCGCCGGATCTAGCGTGAGCGGCCACGCCGCCGCCGCCATCGCCGGCCTGCCCGGGGAGCCCTCATGTGTAGATCCTACACGGGGCTGGCCCGCATCGGCGACCACACACAAGAGGCCGGTGAGGGGAGGGCCCGAGCCATGAGGACAGAGGCAACGGCGCACCAACGGCCAGCGGCGACCATCGCTCGCACGGGCGTCGCCGCCGCCACACACCTAGCCAGGCCGCAGATCCGCGCGCGACCGCCACGCGCGCGACTCACCCGTGCGCCGTACCTCGTGCCCGTCGCAGCGAGCCGCCATGGCCTCCTGCCTTCGCCGGATCTCGCCTCGCCTCTCCGGACGCCTCCCAGATCCGCTTCGGAGAAAGCGCGGCGCGACGAAACCACCTCGCCGTCGCTGTCCTAGCGAGGGCGCGGACTTCCGAGGCCCAGCTCAGGCGGCGGCGAGGCGTGGGTGGAGGTGGGAAGGAGCGGCGGCGACGGGGGGCTGTGGTGCCGCCCGAGCCACCCCTGGGAGGAGAGCGCGAGCGTTTTTTACGAGCCTTTTTAGTTATCGCTGCGAGAGGTGCTTTCACATCGATAGTGGTTGTAGCCGACTCTACATGCATGTCGCGAACGGTTAAATCCATCCCCTGCCCGATCGGATGTAGTCTCTCTTCGCCTTATTCCCATCCTCAGGTGCTTACTGCTCTCGGTAGCAGCTGGGCCTCCGGAGCCGGATGCAACCACCTGAGAAAGGATCCGCTGGACCACCCCCGATGCTATGCCTTCCTGATGTGGTCTCTGGGTGGCTGGCCACCTCCACTTACCTTGCCCGGTTGCCCCTTTGAATCGCTTGTGCATGTCCTTGGGTGAAAGACCAACCTATATATCTTTGATTGCTGCTAATGACTGCGGTGTCATGTTACGTCATTTTTCTTGTTGAAGGCTTTGTCGTATGGACCTCACGCACAGAAATGTATCCAGAGATGTCTGATGTCACTTCCTTCTTGGGGTTTTTGCCTTAGAATCTTTGGATTGGCCGTAACGGGCCTAGCTTGTAGTGTTGGTGGTGTGTTTGCTTGGTGGCTGCTTTGGCAGCAAGTTACTTGACGTTGTTGGCGAGATCAACTAAGTGCAGTAGCTACACGACAAAAACTATCAGACAACTGATGATTGTTGTTTTGGCAGTATAATTCTGGTATCAAAATTTCTAAATAGACAAACGATGTGAAAAAGTGTTGCTGAAAAAGACAAAACAAGTTTAAAGTAAAGGATATGGAAGAAGTTTGAAGGTCAGTCTTTCTAACTTTTTTTTAGTATTTTTAGTTTTCTTATCTTTTATGTTTCTCGATTTTAAGACATTGAGTATAAATACTCTTGTACGGAGTAACTTTTAGTTGTGTGGATATAGAGACCGGATTGTATCCACCATCTAAAAATTTGGAAAAAAAACTAGTTTAGAGTTTATACGGATTTTAATCACATATTTGAGGTGTGTAATTTGTACTTTTCTAAAAGACAATATTGTAAAACGTAGACATTTTATTTCCTAAAAACCTAATTATTGGTTCGACCATGGAAGCGTTAAATATGCTGATAATTATGACCCATGCATTAATTAATTGGTATGGTTGTCCATCTACTCAAAATATTTTTTCCCTTTTATACAAGCTACAATGACACTATTCAAAGAGGTCAGTCGCCCCTCCCATCCCAAAATATCTGGCTGCAGCGAGCGCCCAGGAGTAAGAGGATATCACGAGAAAGCGGCGCCAACCAAACACGGGTCGGCACAGCAGCGAGGCTGCACAGGGTACGTGTACGTGGCTCCACCCCACACCACGCCGCAATGATGAGGGCTCTCCCGACGACGGCCGGCCGCGGCGCGGTGGCCTGCGCCGCCACGCCCGTCCCCCGGAGGTCCCTGCTCCTCTCCACCGCCGCCGCAGGTACACGTACTCTCACTCGCTCGATTGAAATGAAATGCCACCGCCGTAGCAGCAGCTATCTGTCGCCTGACCTCAGGTGTGTGGCTCTTCTCTTCCGTTCGTTCTTGCAATCAAGGCGCGGCGCTGCAGTCCGAGCCTCTGCGGCTCACCCGGAACGCGGCCGGCGCAACGGCGAAGATCCGGGCGTCGGCGGACGCGGCGCAGGCGGCCACCTTCTCCAGCACGGACGAGGCCCTGGCGTGGGCCAAGAAGGACAAGAAGCGCCTCCTCCACGTCGTCTACCGCGTCGGCGACCTCGACAAGACAATCAAGTACGTACGTACACATGTTTTCCAGTATCCTCATCATATCTCTGCCACAATAGAAGTCATAATTATACAATTCTCCTCGGTCTGGTCCTGATTCAGTGATTCTGAACAATGTAGGTTCTACACTGAGTGCCTGGGGATGAAGCTGCTGAGGAAGAGGGACATACCCGAGGAGAAGTACACCAACGCGTTCCTCGGGTACGGGCCCGAGGACACCAACTTCGTCGTCGAGCTCACTTACAGTCAGTGACTCTGCGCCCATGCCTCTGCTCGCTAGCTACTCATTTCCAAGGACACGTCACGTACGCCTGCAAGTTTGGGGATGCTGATGGTGAATGGATTCACAATCTCTAATTGCAGACTACGGGGTCGACAAGTACGACGTCGGCGCAGGATTCGGCCATTTCGGCATCGGAGTCGACGATGTAAGAATCCACGGATCTTTATTTGCCATCGATTGTTTAAATTAAGATCCTCGAGTACTAACTAGGAAGTAAGTAGAACTTTTGCTTGGAGTACGTGTTGACGATTGAATGAAACAGGTGGCCAAGACAGTTGAGCTTGTAAGATCAAAGGGAGGCAAGGTGACCAGGGAACCTGGGCCTGTCAAGGGCGGCAAGACTGTCATCGCCTTCGTTGAGGACCCTGACGGCTACAAGTTTGAGATCCTTGAGCGGCCGGGAACTCCAGAGCCCTTGTGCCAGGTGATGCTCCGCGTCGGCGATCTCGACCGCGCCATAAGCTTCTACGAGAAGGTAGGCATTGGCCATGACGTTTAATTATCAACCAGTGTCTGATCGATCACTCACTGTTGCCCATGATCGCAGGCTTGTGGCATGGAGCTGTTACGGAAGAGAGATAACCCTGAATACAAGGTGACCACTGACAAATCACTTAAAATCAACTCCTAGTGCCACGAACTGTACATTCACTGGACAAGTGCTCCTGCAGTATACGATGGCCATGATGGGGTACGGCCCTGAAGAGAAGAACGCAGTGCTGGAGCTGACCTACAACTACGGCGTCACCAAGTATGAGAAGGGGAACGCATATGCGCAGGTATGTGATTATATGGATTCCTGTATCGTGGTTGAACAACTCTGATGAAGCTGAAATCTGGACATGAACATGCTGTGCAGATTGCCATTGGCACCAACGATGTCTACAAGACAGCCGAGGTGGTGAAGCTGTTCGGAGGGCAGGTGGTGCGGGAGCCGGGGCCCTTGCCGGGGATCAACACCAAGATCACAGCCATCCTGGACCCCGATGGCTGGAAATCAGTATCAGCCTTTTTGTTCAGATATATTCGTCTCGAAATAATGTGCCGGTCAGATCAAATTTACGCTATTTCATCTCTGATTGCGTAGGTGTTTGTCGATAACATTGACTTCGCCAAGGAGCTGGAGTAACCATGGAGCAAAATGTTTTTGCTGTTCATCGGCTTAGGAGCACACGGGGTCTCCCTTGCAAAAGGATTTCTTTTTGAACAATAAGAAAGACAGGATATTGAGAGACAGAGACAGAGCTGGCTCCAGTTAGGAAGATACTAAAAATACAAAGCTGAGACTGTTAGTTCCAACAAATCCTACCGTTTACGAAAGACTAGATTGTCATATCTTAAGAATGATGATGTCCGCATGGTTGCCTTATTGTTAACAGGCATATATTATATCAAATTTTAACTCTAACTCTTAAGTGATGGGTGGACAAGTTCGACGTCTATTGTATAGAGTCACCGACAGTGGCGGACCCCAAGCCTTTGGTGGTCAAGATTCAGCAGCCAAAACTCACATGTACTGCGAACGGCAGCAGTGACCGGTTGGTCAGTGCAGCCTGCCGCGTAACCCCCTTCGGGGAGGGCGGGAGTTCAAACCCGGGAGGGACCGAATTTCGTTGAAAAAATCCCCTCGTCTATCTCACGTTAAAGCACAAATCTAATCTAAGGTCGGTCTAATCTCACATAACAGGTGTTCTGATCTCACATGCACTTAAAAAAACTAAAAAAAAATCCCCTTATCTATCACACGTCAAAGCACAGATCTAAGATCGGTCTAATCTCACGTAAAAGGTGTTCTGGTCTCACATGTACTAAAAAAACTAAAACCTTACCCCAAGCTTCGCCTTTTGGAGAATCGGCCAGTGTTTGGATGCAACCGCGATGCAGCTGAGCCCAAAACCAAGAGTCGTATGAGAGTTAGCACGTCCTCGGGTAGGGCCATGACACTGACTATGGATTTCATCATTGAGCTCACATACAGTTTCTCATTGGCACTCGGGTTTATTGGCAAGGACACTCCATAATTTCAAAAATAAGATGAATGGCAGACTGCGGCGCCTGGAGTCTTATGATCGGTCGAAACAGGCAGGCAAGACAATCGAGCTGAGATCAAAGGTGAGGCCAGATGTCAATGGAGCCCGGCCCTATCACTGTCAAGGACGTCAAGATCGTCTTCGCCTACATCCACGTCGAGTACGGGCGACGATTACAGGTTTGACAAGTCATGCTTTTACGAGAAAGGTAGACAAGCGATGCTTTTGTATCTTAGAAAGTTTGTTGCAACGGTGCTCCTGCAGTTTACGCTGGCAAATTTGGGACATGATGCCGCTGATTGTGAAAAGGGAAACACATATACAACCCTTCTGCGCTACCATCGGACAAACAGCTGGTGTGCAGCTTAATTCTAGGCACATGCTAAGTTCACGCTGATCTCCATTAGCATCGACGACATCTACATGACCACATCCATCCTGCACCCAGATGGGTGAAAAACAGTATCATATCATGTTCCTCTGCATCGATCCACGTTGCTGTTTAAAGGAAACACAAACAGTATCATCTCGTGTTCCTCTCCATCGAGCTGGTCTACAAAAAGTACGTTGCTGTTTAAAGGAAACTTACAGGCAGTTCAAACCTCAGACTTTGCAAAGGAACTGGAGTGGTCATGTCCTGGGAACTGTTTTTGTTCTTTGTTCATTGGCTTGTGACATCTCTCTGGTTAACTTAGTTGCATGCTAATGAGCTTATGCACCCTGCAATAAGATAGTCTCAATAACAAGAGTATACAGAGGCATAGCCAGCTCCAGTTAGAAGATACCAAAGAATGCAAAGCTAAGTCAACTCAGGTGCAAGTTTTGTTGTGCAGTTCAAAGCGAATAAATTGGGCACCCCTGAATTCTAAAATATACAACAAACTTGTTTTATGGCCTGGAGAAACCAACAGAAATGGCTCCACTATTCGATATACTTCATATTTTTAAAATTCAAGAGTGGAACAGTATGTTATCAAACTGACTAATGATTGTATTTATGAACAATAGATGGGAGGATGGATACCGAAATTCAACAGCATAATTATGCAATTCACCTCAGTTCAAACAACTTGGAATGAACCAATCTGCTTCAAAGCACCCAGAAGCAAACCACTCAGGAACTACCATTAAGCATTGGGGTACATTTTAATGTACAGTTCATAGTAGTACGTTCTAATTTTAAGGGGGTTCTGACTTCTGATGACCATTGGGGACAAATGGCAATGAAAAGAAACTGCAGATGGAAAAACAAGAGGTGGTAGGACTATCTCATAATCCTATAAGGAGTCCATTCAATCCCCGCCCCCGCCTCTTGAAAGTCGAATATAGTAATGGGAATGGACACAGGTGGATATGGTAAAACAGTAATTGATTCATGCATGCTAACCAAATCATAACCTTCTCAGATACCTCTTCCTAACCTTTGCACGGTTGGATTTGGTGTCGACACATTGGAAGCTGCAGCCAATCCAAGTCAGATATCATGTCACTGTCTGCGTGTAAATTGACAGCACCAAAGTGAAATATGTTCAGAAAAAAATATTCTAGTATGAAATCCAACTCCAGACACTTGTAATAAAGTGACAAATAGCAACGCCAAATTTCTTAAGTTAAACAAGTTGCAAGTCGTAACCTGGGTAGAACACACATTGTCCCACTGCTGCTGGCCCCTAATTAAAATGAAAGCTATCCTGGTGAATCCCCAAGTTTTCTTTAAAGCATGGAATACATGCATCATTATTATATTTGGAAAGGACCCTGAATCAATGAGTCCAAACAGATGAGGAGTTACAATGTATCCACTCGTGTAGAATACAAAATAGATTGCTGACATTCCTAAGCAAGTTTCCATATTATCCAGATGGAAAAGAATAAATAATAATAAACCAGAACAGCTAACCAATGCTGAATTCTTAATCAGCATCAACCATATTTCTGGTTGGTAGTAATCACCTCAAGCAATACAGATGTCCTCATAAATACTCGACAGCTATTTTCAGCAGTTGCTTCACGCGTCAATAATAAAAGCATTCAAGTTTGACCAGGATTCTTCTGAGCCTACAATAGCAGATATACTGGTCATTAAGAAATTCATGAAGAACATGAACATGAGTGACCCCATTGGCACAACCAAGACAAATTAGGACATCCAAAATTTTAAGGCACATTTCTATCTTGCGCTTAAACCAAGAAAGCATGGAAAGCATTAACTATCACCCGTCATTGTTACTCCCTCCGTACCAAATTATAGGTCGTGTTGGCTTTTAGACACAGTTCTTGCTATGCATTAGACATAGCGTGTATCTAGATGCATAACAAAAACATTGTACTAAGAAAAGCCAAAAAGACCTATAATTTGGGACGAAGTATCTCTGAGCATACATTAAATGCATGCATAAAAACAGTGCAAAGTAAAAGTCCTGTAACCGTTGAGGCATATGGGAGCCAACACCCATATTTTGCATGGGAGGTAGGAGCCTTATGTTTCGAAATCTTACTGGGAAAGATGTACACCTTATAATTTTCAAAATTGGAAATAGCACAATTATACAGAGCAAGCAAATTTAAAAAAAAAACACAAAGGAACAAAAAAAACAGTAGCAGACATGAAAATAATAATGTGGCAGTTTTCAAACGGAACTTAAAAAAAAAGGTTCCTCTGCTTTCAGCCTGCCAAGAACAATATTCCTTTTATGCTTTCAGCATTATTTATTGACAATTTCAGAATAGGAAAAATAACATTCCTTGTGTTTTTGGCCATTAATTTTATACTTGCCCTTGTACAGTGCAGGGCTAATTGTTACCATGCCAATAAAGTGGCAGCAAAACATTAGCTGTCTGGTTGGTCAACAGAATCATCTCTTAAAGTTTGCCAAAAAAAAATAACCTCCAAGGGGACTGATTTAGCTTTAAAAAGAGGCCCAACAAAACCTGGCCGGGGCAGGGACCTCACCAAGGCTGCTTCTTTAGCAGCGTGGGACTCATCTGCAGCCATTGCTCAGGGAGGTAAGCACAAATGCAGACCCTAGTGGGTGACACCTCTATTGGGTGATCAACCATGGGAACTACATGGTAAAGTTTGACAAAAAGAAACGAACTTAAGATCACGACTTACATAGTTTTTAGTCCTTGGGTGCCAAAAATTCTCAAAAAATGGTGTTATTTATCGTTACAAATTTTTCCCTCAAGTTCATTGTCTTCCTCAATAAGATGCCATGAAAATAGCGGTTCAAAATAAGTGGTTGTTTAATACTAGCCAATTGTAACTATGATAAAACCCTAGTGCGATACTATCAGCATAACTGATTACTGCCCAATATTGGCAATGTGAGACATTTGACAATAATTGGAAGGGTCAGGTCAACCAACCATCTCCTAAAGATTAGTTATGTTTTAACAAGAAATTGTACTTAAAGCAAAAATGGAATCATACAAATTCTGTGTATGAAAACAAATAGAGACTAAAGCTGATCAAACTATTAAATTATGTAAAGCATATGATATGCTTCCAACCAAACAACGTCTTGTTCATCAAAAGATATTTTCCCATAGTGTTTTCTGTAAGCTAATGCTTCTATGTGAAGTGTAAAACAGCTAGGATCAATAATCTTACGAGCCATTAAGAACTTACAAATTTACATTCAGGTGAGGTGGTTCACGTATACATAATAAGCAAAACAAAGTTTTTTCTTCAGACCTAATTATAACAGGAAATATTTTTTATATACCAACTCCTCCACAACATAATTTAAAAAGGAGGCTATTTAATGCTAGCCAAGTTTTGCTATGCTGAAATCTTATTGCAAGACTGCCAGTAATTATAGGTCAGCATATTGTTTCTCATCAATTATTCAAGTTTTGGCAAGAAAATGAAATTGAATGACAATAAAAAAGGAATGTAACAAAATTTGGGAAGTAACTAATGGAGGCTACAAATTTTGGTTTAGGAATTAGGCTTGATTCCTGAATAGGAAATTTTTTGGTATTGAATGTGATTGAATGATATCAGATCATATGTAGTTGGAATTCCAGCAAATCATGGGTCAGGAGATATGTACCTAAGATACATTTGAAAAACGTTTGTAGTTTCATGTCGCTAGGTATTCACATCATAAATATGATGTCATCAAACACTTAAACAAAAGATTATAGTTCATGCTTTGAACTTGTCACCCAATAAATGTTTAATTTTCACTATCATGATTCCAGAACATCTCAAATAAATCAGTTGAAATACAACAGTTGATCTGCATGCCATTTGGCTGAATATGTGACCATATAATATCTATCTACCACTATGTTGCACAGGTCCATTCAGTAACCAATCCCTAAATATCAGCCGATATGGCGTATGTATATATTAAAATATTGGTTTTAGGCAAGTAAAACTTGACAGCTAGGAAGTAGATATGTTAAAAATGGCAAAAACAATGATTTAGCCATTAGCTTGTTACGACCTCTTAGTTTCTCTTTTAAGAGAAATCTACTTGGAACATCTTTGGAAACTTTAGTTTCTCTTTTAGGAGAAATCTACTGGGAACATCTTTGGAAACTTTAACTTATGGTGATTACTGTACCTGTTCCACATCATAGCAGTTACAAATAAGGGATTGTTTAATGGCAGCCATGCAAGATAAAACTTAGGCTATGACCAACAGGACTATACTCATGTGCATTTTTGTTCCTAAAACATTCTTTAAACTCGCCCTACACGTCCACCCTTCTTTTCAGTTTTATTTGGAAGATTTGGCATCTTAACCTATTTATTTTTATTCACTACACTTTGCACTTCACTTCTTCAATTGACTTGTTTTGAAACTTTTTTTTTAATATCCCAACACACCACCAATGAATGTAATAATCATTATAACCTAGGCTGCAGGCAATAACAAACTACCAGAATGCAACCTTAAGACCTGAAGTCCTTAACCACTGTATGGGAGAGTATTCAGTTGTAAAACTAAACAAGCCGCATGTAAGCGGGGAAAAGACCAATCCAATGTCGCTAAATACATTGAAGAAGCATTGAAGTTAATCTCACCAAACATGGGAACTAAATGGCCCAAGGGTTAAACGTGGCTAGAGGGCCCGGGACTGAAACTTCCACGAGTGTGTGGATCTATTGATCCATGTGTCTTTGACACTGTTCCATTGTTCGTTGGAGCATCAACACGGCCCAGTGATGTGGATTGCAGTAATGCATTATCAGGACTCACAACTGCTCTCTGCAATGGAAAATGGGGGACATTATTACCAAACAGATAAATGAGACTTTAGCCCTAACAGGTAATAAATGTAAAGAGCTTAGAGCTGTGAAGAAAACCAAAATGATTCTTAAATTTGAATAGCACTTAAAATATGTACACGCAAAAACGTACATATGTTAAAACTTCAAAAAGTTCAGCATCGTAAGGAAGCAGAGAGGTGAGCACTCCAGTTTTAGAGTTGAACCGCTCAAACTCTCTTGCCCTCTCTAAAAAGTGTCTCATGCACAAAACTTACTGAGATTCACACTCACAAAGTCCTTCCAGTATTGTTCTCTCTCAAAAATGGTCATGAAGGAAGCACACAATCACACATGCATTTACATAGCAAGCTACATTTTTCCTCTCTGCCTTCTCAATTCTCAATACCCATGATACAAAACTAAGTGGTAAACCGACAACTCAACTAGCGTATGCATGCACTACACTCACCTAACATCACTAGCATGTGCACCAGGCACATGCAGATGTTATAACCAATCCTACACATTGGAGCTAACTGACCATTTATCCAATATATGGCTAAACTCATAGCACACAATGACTTACGTGTGCTCAAAATCGTTTCCAGAGCATAGCATATGACATGCTCACCATGCGAGCACTTTTGAACTATATAAACATGACTAAGTGCATCGAGATTATACTCAACACTCATTAACTTGACTTACCGATTTATCAGGATGCAGATTATTTGAGCGTCTATTTTCAGCACTGGACTTGAATTGCATTCTGATTGCCGGGCGTTGCTCTGCTCCAAGCAGATCTGAAGCTTCAGCCGAGTGTGCAACACTAACTGAAAAAGGTATGATGTTATAAACTGCCATCCTATAAAAGTTGCAGTAAAAGAATATTATGATGAAAAATATTTAACAACATGATACACAAGATTTTACAAAACAATTTAAATCCAGCAAGCACAATGCACAGCATAAAGGAAACGAATATATAAAAGCACAACTATTTTGATACTAGAAAACAATTTGTGCGGTCTGCTACCTTGCTGCTTGTCCATGTTCTTTGTCACTGGTCTGCTGCTTACACCAGCATCTTGCTGCCATTGGTGCGAGAAGAAAAATCAGGAAAGGCGCTAAAACATAGTTCACGAATATAGCTTTGGTAAAAAAAATTTGAGTTCATTGGTTGCATCAAATCAAATCATAATAAAAGGTATTACTTTCTGAAACCTCTAGCATATTGAAAAGAAAATTGAAATACTAAGCGGAGTTGCAACTCCAAAAACAAGCAGTACTCACAGAGCATCCTTGTTGAGCCTTAGCCTTCTGGGATTGCTTACACTTTAACAAAGTCCAGTCGTAGACATAATCAAACTGATAACCTGGAGAAGGCCAAAATAATAAACAGGTTATCAAGCTACCTTTTATAAAAGACATGGTGGGAGATTGCACTAGAATTTCAAATGTTATACCTTCACGGTCAAACAATTCTCGAAACAACCGTCTCAAGAAACTATAATCGGGCCGCTGATCAAATGTCAAAGACTGGCAATAGTGGAAATAGGAAGCGAATTCCACAGGATGGGATTTACATATAGCCTGTAATAACAAACCCCCATGAGTATTCATCCCACCAATGATATAAAAGGAGTAAACATTCATACATATAAAAATGTTACTCGAACAACCTCAATAGGAGTAGAAAGCTTCTTCTCACTTATTTTGTCATACTTCTGTTTCTTTGTGGCAGCTTTCAAACCCTGCCAAGGAAGACTGGATACAACATATAGTTATTTACACCAGATCCATTAATGTTCCATACACAAGCACAAGGATACATCAAAATCAAGATCAAAGGTGGTTGGCATATTGACCAGTGGTTTTCAGAGGAACAGATTGATGTAACTCAATAGTACTACTTATTTAGGCTTTAGGAATAACAATCTATTCATCTCTAACGGATCTTTACTTTATGTATAAAAGTTGCAGAAGCACATGGTTTTCAGTAATGACCACTACACATGCAGCATTATTCTGGGAGAATGAGATAAATACACTGTAGACAGATCATTAACACAAAATCATACCTTCCCCTTAGGAAATACAGAAGAACATATCCAATGGATTCCAAATCATCTCTGCGGCTTTGCTCTGTAACAGAAGTGATAATGATCAAATGATGCCTAAGGAAAACCAAATAAAAATGCCCATAATTTTGTTCAGTAATCTATGAATCTGGTGCCATTATAGTGTTATAATATACATGTGCACAATACAGGCATTCAAGATGAGTGTTACTCACCAATCCCAAGATGAGTGTTGCGACTGGCGTAGCGAGCTGTGCCGGTCAAGTTTTTATTTTCTCTGCAAAAAACAAGCATGTATGTTAACTATGTTAAACATGTATCACCACAATTGTGAAAAGAATAAATGCAGAAATAAAAAAATTTGATAGTTGAGGGATAAATGTATGATTCACAACCATTGGCTCACCTATAGGGTATATGCCGGTTGGTGGTTGAGTCACGATATCGCTTTGCGAGCCCAAAGTCAATGACATAAACCTGAGAGTTGGGTCACAATACAATCACGATAAACATTTATGGTACAATGTAACTGTCACTGGTCAACTAAGTACAAACCTGATTAGCTTTTCGACCAAGGCCCATAAGGAAGTTATCAGGCTTGATGTCTCTGTGCAGATAGCCTTTAGAATGCATAAATTCTATTCTTGTTATCTGCGGAAGTAAACAATAAAAAATCAGCTCCAACCAACCATGACATGGGCATACAAAGATATGATATTAAGGTTAAATTTAGTTTTGCTCGTGTGCCATCCCAAACTAGCTATTTGTGTGTAAGCCACTTGAATTCATGAGTGCCACTACCAGCTTCTGTGTGTAAGCCACTCGAATTTGAGTGTATGCCACTAGCCAGTGGCACACACGCAGACACAAAGGCAACTGAGAAGCCACTGGACCACACACAAGTTCCAGTGGTGTAAGCACAAATAGTAAATTTAGGATATGTGGTGTAGTGTGGACTATATGGAGCAAAATAATCAAAGACAAGCATCTTTCACAACTTCATCACCATTAGCAAATAAATAGTTAGCATTATTACCATCTGATCTGCTAGCATCAAGACTGTCTTCAGTGAGAATCTCCGGCCACAATAAACAAAAAGATCTTCAAGGCTTGGTCCAAGCAAATCAATAACAAGAATATTTTCATCACCATCAATGCCGCACCATTTGATGTTTGCAATACCAGCTACATAGAGTCAAAATAGCAACAGTTACAACACATTTATAACGGTATGACAATCAATGAAGTTAAATTTGTTTCTAGCACAAACACATACTCCCTCCTTGAAGAGCGTTGTACAGTTTGGCCTCATATAGCAACTGCGGATGATTGGTTTTGCTGCTCTCCTGTACAGCAATAAATGCAACATAAATTCCCAAAGAAACATAGCAGAAATACATTTATAGCATAAATAAATTTATATTGTGAGAAGTAACAAACTCCCTTCGGCTGTAACTTCATTAAGTAACTACTTACCCAGCCATAATAGATGTCATTTTACAGAGATGATTTTGGAAATAATGTATTTTTTGAGGAAACTGTTTGCACCTAATTCTTCAATTCATTGCTTATTAGTGAGAGATGAATGGAGTCACATATACACACCTCCAAAAAACTGTTCCTTTAGCCTAATACTACAGGCTAGACAGTCACAAGATTGCATCAATAATGGAATGCTTTGTAGTCTAATACTCTCATGGAATACCCTGTTTGTTTGAGCTTCTGGTCAAATTAAAATGGTTGGTTTTTGGTATGCCCAAAAACCAGACGGCTCCAAGAGTCAAAAGCCTGAAGCACCATGCGGTGTGCCTTTCAGCTTCTGACTTTTGAGGGCATCTGGCTTTTGGACATCCCAAAGCCAGCTGTCCAGAAGTGCCTAGAAACTCAAACAAACAGGACAAGCTGCTTCCTAGCATATAAATGTCAAATTGTTATCAACTTAAAACCTATTCATTCGAGAGAAATTATAAAAAAACATTCCAGTTCTTACTAATGACAGCTACCCCTCCGTGCAACATAGAACTTTCATATGTCATAGCGGCGTGCTTCAACGCAAGGCACCAGATTGCACATCAATAATGGAATGCTTTGGAGTCTAATACTCTCATGGAATACCCTGTTTGTTTGAGCTTCTAGTCAAATTTAAATGGTTGGTTTTTTGTATGCCCAAAAACCAGATGGCTCCAAGAGTCAAAAGCCTGAAGCACCATGCGGTGTGCTTTTCAGCTTCTGACTTTTGAGGGCATCTGGCTTTTGGACATCCCCAAAGCCAGCTGTCCAGAAGTGCCTAGAAACTCAAACAAATAGGGCAAGCTGCTTCCTAGCATATAAATGTCAAATTGTTATCTACTTAAAACCTATCCATTCAAGAGAAATTAGAAAAAAACATTCCAGTTCTTCCTAATGACAGCTAGCCCTCCGTGCAACATAGAACTTTCCTATATCTCATAGTGCCATGCTTCAAAGCAAGGCACCAGGCATCATGGATAGTCCTAATCCATTGATATGAACAAGCAAGAGAGAAACTGAATACAGCCAAAAAAGAAGAGTCATATCATCAAAATACAAAATAGTTTATCATTTGTTGTTCCCATCAATGAGCCTAAGGTAACGGAAAAAATAGCAGTGTGGTGGCAGGAAAATTATTTGAAACCACAACCCCCATTGAAAAATTTGAAACCACAGGAGCTTACAGAGCACTGAAGCAATATACACCTCCAAAAAACTGCTCCTTTAGCCAAAACAACTCATAATCATATCCAACCCATGATCACAGAAGTTGCAACGTGAACCTAATGCTACTTAGCTTCATGAAACTCACAGTTCCAAAATATCAGTGAACAACAGAAACATGTGCAGCCCAGTTATAATACTTTCAATCTCTAACAGCAAATCAACTCAAAATTTCTAAAAAAAACAGACTGCTCAAGCATGCACAAGCTGCAAGCAAAACCTACCAAAGAAACAGCTGCGGGGTGCGTAAATGCTGAATCCGCAATACAGAATTGTCAAGCTCCACTAGTCCCAAAAAAAAATTATCAAGCTCCACCCCAACAACCTATGGCATCCCAGGCTAGCCAGACGCTGTGACTAATGCTTCTGCTAGGCTAGACAGTCACAAGATTGTACATCAATAATGGAATGTTTTGGAGTCTAATTCTCTCATGGACGCTGCTTCCTAGCATATAAATGTCAAATCATTATCTACTTAAAGCTGTCCATTCAAGAGAAATAAAAAAATGTTCCAGTTCTACTAATGACAGCTAGCCCTTCGAACAACATAGAACTAGAACTTTCCTATTTCATAGTGCCATGCTTCAATGCAAGGCACCAGGCATCATGTGCAGTCCTAATCCATTGATATCAACAAGCATGAGAGGAACTGGATAGAGCCAAAAAAAATCATATCATAAAAATAAAAAATAGCTTACCATGCATTGTTTCCATCAATGAGCCTAAGTAACGGAAAAGGTAGCACTTTGGTGGCGGGAAAATTATTTGAAACCACAAACCCCATTGAAAAAATTGAAACTGCAGGAGCTTACAGAGCACTGAAGCAATATACACCTAAAAAACACTGCTCATTTAGCCAGAACAACTCATAATCATATCCAACCCATGATCACGGAGGATGCAACATTCAACCTAGTGCTACTTAGCTTTATGAAACTCACGGCTCCATAATATCAGTGAAGGATGGCACAAAAGTGTGCTGCCCAGTTATAATACTTTCAATCTCTTAACAGCAAATCAACTCAAAACTTCTAAAAATATCAGACTGCACAAGATGCAAGCAAAACCTACCAAAGAAACAGCTGCGGGGTGCCTAAATGTCGAATCCGCAATACAGAATTATCAAGCTCCACTAGTCCCAAAAAAACATTATCAAGCTCCAGCCCAACAACCTATGGCATCCCAGGCTAGACAGACATTGTGACTAGTGATTCTGCCAGGCTAGACAGTCACAAGATTGCACAACAATAATGGAATGTTTTGGAGTCTTATGGACTAAGACCTTGTTTGTTTGAGCTTCTGGTCAAATTTAAATGGTTGGCTTTTGGTATGCCCAAAAACCAGATGGCTCAAAAAGCCAGAAGCAACATGCGGTGTGCTTTTCAGCTTCTGCCTTTTGGAAATCCCGAAAGCCAGCTCTCCAAAAAGCCTAGAAACTCAAACAAACAGGGCCCAAAGCTGCTTCCTAGCATATAAATGTCAAATCGTTATCTACTCAAAAGCTATCCATTCGAGAGAAATCAAATTAAAAAAACTTCAAGTTCTTATTAATGACAGCTAGCGCTCCATGCAACTTTCCTATTTCATAGCGCCATGCTTCAATGCAAGGCACCAGGCATTGTGGATAATCCTAAAATTTATATGGAAAAGCATGAGAGAAACTGGATACAACCAAAAAAGAAGTTTCATATCATCAGACAAAGTAGTTTACCATGAATTGTTCCCATCAATGAGCCTAAGGTAACGGAAAACGTAGCACTGTGGTGGCGGGAAAATTATCTGAAAGCACAATATCCGTTGGAAAAATTGAAACTACAAGAGCTTACAGAGCACTGAGGCAATACACACCTCCAAAACACTACCACGTGCTGCCCAGTTATAATACCAACCCATGACCGCAAAGCAATCTAGTGCAACTTAGCTTCATGAAATTCACAGTTCCATAGCATCAGTGAGCAACAATGCAACCACGTGCTGCCCAGTTATACTACTTGCAATCTCTAACAGCAAATCAACTCAAAACCAACAGTCAGAGTGTGTAAGCATGCACAACAAGAAGCAAGCAAAACCTACAGAACAAACAGCTGGAGGGTCGCCAAACCTCGAATCCGCATTACAGAATTATACCGACAACCTATCGCGTCCCGCAAATTGTTGGCACCGGAGGCAGCGAAATCCTAAACAAACCCCAACAAAATCGATTGAAAGAGAGGGAGACTGAGGAGGAAGAGGTGCTCACGATTTTGACGGCGACGATCTCGTAGGTGTCGACGTGCGTCGCTGGAGAGAGGGAGCACAACAACGAGCAACACAGCATAGAATCCTCGTCAGATCCAGAACACCAAACGAATCGAACAACGGGGGCTAGGGATCGGGATCGAACCGAGGTAGATCTCGCCGAAGGAGCCGCTCCCGATCTTCCGGCCGAGCTTGTACTTGCTGCCGACGATCCGATCCATCCCCTCCTTCTACCACCACCAGCAGCTCCCCTCCCAATCCTCCTCCCTCTCAGCTCACCCTCTCTCGGAGCCGCGTCGGCGGGTGGAAGGAAGTGGAGCGGGGAATAAACTAGGGTTTGGACTGGTGCGACGAAATGGGGGAGGAAGAGGGAGAGAGGAGGGGGGCCAAAGCGGCGGGCTGAATGAAGCTTCTAGAAGGTCGGAACGGATTACTTTCAAGCAGCGGCGAGTCTTCTCCGAGTCGCTTGTGCGGTGTGCCAGCAGGCTTTGGCAAGGAAAGACGAGTGGCTTGCTTGGCTTCAAAGGCCTGTTCTTCTTTGCTGGTGGTGTAGAGGAGCTTGGATTTTCCAAGGGTACCGGCCCGGTTTGTAGCCGTGGATGTGCTTCAGAATTCGCGCAACTTGATGACTCAGTACAAGAAGATGGTCCCACCACTTTCACCGTGCCCGAGTTCTATGCCTCCGTAGCCCGCGACGCGAGGCAAAATTACCACACAGCCAGGCACGAACCCAGGCAAGTTCCCGTGGGACCGACCCCATCCTCTCTCCCTCACCACTTTGTGAAGATGAAGTCAGAGAATATGGTGCAAAGTCATCTTGTCTTATAGCTGTTTATTCTTGCAAATGAAGTGTGTAAATTGGTGGTACTCATAGAATTACTGTACAAGTTAAGGCAAATGCCACAGCTGAAGACGGCACAGCTATGTAACCTGAAGTCTGATCCTTCTTGTATTTATTAAATATACAAATTACTGTTTCATATATCTATTTGAGATACGTTCATTCTTTCCATTTCTTGGTCTTGCTTTGCTATATGAGTAACAAATAATTGGTTTATAGCTGCCTGATTTAAATTGAGACATTTCCGTTGCATTCCATTGCAAGATGACATAATGGCGTATGCACCAGTGCAGAAAAATATACGAAGTCTTACCAACTTAACAAATAATGCTAAGAAAACAATGTGTGAACATAGACGTTTGAAGTTAGTACAAATAAGAATACTCAAAGGGGAATCGGAATGGAGAGAGAATATCGATGGGTCTGGCTAGACGTGGGCCCCGAGGCGAGGCACATGGTGCTTGAGGCAAACTGATCCGTCGCAGCGAGGCACCGCACACCTGGACGGACCGGACCGGCGGAGGCAAGTCTGCGGCACGAGAAAACATTAAAAAACAAGGCGCACGGATCTCGAGAACCTGCATCCAACGGCAAAAAAGTTGCCGGCCCGGGCCGGTACCGGTGGTTTACCAATTCCCTGGTGTAGAGCGTGAAAGTGTCACCATCCCATGCTGAGTAGGATCGAATGTTTATCTGATCCAGAGCTTATTTATGATAGCCACTAGATGAGGACTTATGTAGACTATTTGATTGTATAGAGTTAGGGGTATGTTTGGATTACTATCGCAATTTGCTGCACCACTTGATAGCTCCTACGCCTAACTTGTGATAGTTGTTTGTTTTGCCGCCGCACTTGCGGCATGTCGCAGCGCACCTGAAGGATGTGGTTCATTTTAGACGCCGCATGTTGTCTAAGACGTGGCGCTGATTTTGCTCACCGCACATGCGCGCGTGGCGTCTTTAGGCATCATCCAAACACTCCCTAGATTTCAAGCTTCGGCAAGTCTTTTCTGAGTCGCGTGTGGCAGACAGCAGGCTTTCAGAAGGAAAGACAAGTGGCTTACTTGGCTTCAAAGGCCTGCTCTTCTTTTGTTGGTGTAGAGCGTGAAAGCGCCGTTGTCCTATGTTGAGTATGATCGAATATTTATATGGTCTAGGGCTAATTTGTGATTAGCCACTAGATCAGGACCTACGTAGGCTATTTGATTGTATGGAGTTAGGGTGTGTGGATCACTACCGTATTTTACCGCATCGCGCCACAGCTCCTACGCCTAACTTACTATTGTTGTTTGCTTTGCCGTCGCACCTAAGGCACGCCGCAGCGCACCTAAAGGATTGTAGTTTATTTTAGACGTTGCATGCTGCCTAAGACGTGGCACTGATTATGCTCGGCGCACATGCAGTACGACGTACTTAGGAACCACCCAAACACTTTCTTAGTCCATGCCATGCAATGTACATATTTATTTATATGGCAACGAGATGAGTTTTTTTCCTGATACTTCATCATATATACATTAAAACTATGGAACAAGTCTATTTTGACTATCGAACTGTCGTCGAAGTTTGATTCTAGCCACTCAACTCAAAAACCAGGAATCTTTAATCATCCAACTACTAAAACCGTTAGCATCTGGCCATTTGTCTGTTTTGATAGGTGGTTTTAGCGACACATGGCAGTGGGCCCCATATGACCTATTATTTCTTTCTTTTTTCTCCTCTTCCCTTTCTTCTGTTCCTTCCCTCCATTGTTGCACCACCCGCTTCCCCCGGTCACTTCGCTCCCCGTGGCTCCGCGCCCCCGCCACGCCGGGAGCGCTACGTCTGCTGCATCACCGCGCAGGGAAGGTGTTGGGGCCGCCGTATCACCTCATCGGGAAGGTGCCAAGTCACCGCATTGTCGCGCCGTGGGCACTGAGGCGTGCTCCGCCCACGGCCGGAGCCGCAACGTAGGCCATGCCGGGGGCGCCGAGACCCGCTCCGCCCACCACCGCATCGGGGCCATCGTGTAGGGCACCATAGGTTCTGCTGCACCGCCGAGCAAAGGGACGCCAAGCTGTGCTCCACCCGCATGATGAGGACGTGGCTGAGGAGAACGAGGAGTGGCGCCTAAGCGGGAGCGCACGGTGGGGGTGGGGTGGCGAGGAGTGGGAGCACTACTGCCCTATTATGGAGAGGTGGCGTCGGCGTTGACCACCTCGTTGTAGAGAGGTGGTGCTGGCGCCCATGAGTGAAGAGGGAAGAAAAGAATGAGAAAATGAGAGAGGGAGAAAAGAGAAAGAGTGCTTGACTTGTGGGTCCCACTGCCATGTGTCAGCCACGTCAGTAAAATCACCCATCAAAACAATCATATGGTCAAATGTGAACGGTTTTGACAGTTCGATGGTCAAAGATTTTTAGTTTTGGAGTCGGATGGATAGAATCAAACTCCGATGATAATTGGATGGTCAAAAATAGATTTCTTCCTAAAACTATTAATAGCGGTACAGAGGCACCTCTTCAGAGGGTGGAGGATACAACTTCATCAAATACTTGTAGATTGCCTACTAACTACACATATGGATACAAGGACACGTCCTAGAATACTAGAGAATATTGGAGTAACTTGCCGATGAAGTTTAGTTGAGCAGCAGAGACGGTCTCCTCGGTGGAGACAGTAGAACTTGGTGAACTGCAGCATGAACGTAAACGAAGAAGATCTGGACGAGAATTGTTGTTTGTGTCTGCTCGACGGTGAACCATGGCGGTGGAGGCGCGCCGGTCCTCAAGAAGCTTTGCTTGGGATCGGAGACATTGGGAGCGGTGAAGGTAAATGGGGATAGAGCAACGATGATCAGGAGCATGGCGAGGATTGACAAATCCGCGTCGTGGGTGACCAGAACCATCACCTTGGCGGCCAGATCCGAGGTGTAGGTGGCCGGATCTAGAGAGGGAGTGAGTGGAATCCAATGAGAGGAGGCGGAGACGGGAGGTAGTAGATTCACTCATAAAGAAGAGAGAGGTGATTTTATTTTATTCGTACTCATATTAATCCTCCGTCGACGTCTTCGCGGCGACGAGCACCACTGCGACGACGCCGACGACGGCAGCGGCAACAAGGGACCTTACCATGCCCATCCGGGCGACTGGAGATAAAAAAACCTATAAAGGCTAAAAGGAGGGGGCGGCCCCACTCCCTACTCTCACCGGTGAGCTCGTCGAGGATGGGAGGGAGGGAGCCAAATCAGATCTACGCTGGGGAGCTGGGAGGCGAAGAGGAGAAGACCCAAGACGAGGTTGATTTCACTTTTAGGGTAAGAGCGCACTCAACTTTTTTTTACCATTAGAAGATAAATTGAAAATATGTCATTCAATCTAAAAATATATATATATAAACATTTATTTATGGTCGCATAGCAATTTATGTCTCGATCCCTTACCATAAAGATAATTCAATGTTGGAATCGTATTAGGATATTTTAAACAATTTATTTGCAATGGTTTAGTCCAAAAAGAAGTGTGGTTTTTTACACATAGTAGTAAAAACACACGTGCGACACACACGCTCAATAAAAAATAAGACTGCATAACAGGTAGTCAAAGAAATTAGAAGGTTAACGTCCAAAGATCAAATCAGATTGGAAATGTCTTAGCACATGTAGGGGAATGGGTATGGAGGGCGAGTGAGTTTTTTTTCCGGGAAATAAGTAGCCTTCAAACGTGGAAAACCTTTAACATAGGGGTCCTATATGAGAGGTGGGTACAAAATTTGTGGGTGAGAATTGTTTTTAGTTATACTGAATCATTATAAAATTGATGATGTGTATTTATTGGTCTAGTTTCCATCCTTTCGTATAAGTAAAAAAAACCTTTTGGCATTTTGATATGTATGAGACCTTTTTTTCTAAATATGGCGCCATCCATATGCCCCCAACTACTCACATACAGTCACATGGTTATCTCTTGGTTTATGCTAGTTTTGTTTGCTTTAGTATTTGGTACGTAGCAAGATTAGGTAAAGAACATCCATATGGGTGAAAATTCATGGATCTTCTCCTCTGTATTGGAATTTGGGTGAAATTGCAAATAATTACCATATAGTGATGAAATAGTACTACTAATGCTCGAAAAATTATATATCTAAGCTAAGTATAAAGATGACGACATAAGGACAATATATGTGCTACTTTCGTGTAACCTGTACCCTTATTGTCATTAGCAGCCATTAGAATCCACATGTTAACAAAAAAAAATGCATACATGAAGGAATGGCTACATGTACCTTTGAACATTGACATGAATTGTTCGTATGGTACACCAGTTGCTACTTGCTAGCCGGTGGTAATAATACCATATGAAGTCCTTATATCTTTATTATATTAGTAGGTCTCTTGTTTTGATTCTAGACCTCATTGCACCCTCTTTGTTTGATGTGGCATATTTGCGCTCCTCTTCAACCAAATGACCTCTTGTTGGTAATAATGTCATGAAATCCTTATATACTTATATATGAGGTCAATGAAGGCGCACTTTGATTGTGGCAGTGCAATGAGTAGAGATCGTGTCAAACGTGACCATCGCGAGCTTCTCACTAGATATGTTGGTGGCACGGATCATTGATAGTACATTGGGCCCTATGGAGTGGAGTTGGTTAGGTAGAGGAAGTTGTAGAGAAGGTGCACTACAAGATTCGTAACTTTTGCCTAGAGTGTTACTGAAGTGGCCGACGGGGGCTGGTCATTTCAACAACTAATATCCTCCTCGTCTGCTATTGTTTGTCGGTAACTGTCGGTCCTGTATTTGCGTTAGCTCTCGGCAAAGTCCTACAAGACCTAATCACCTTCGGCCATCCGACCCTAAGGGCTCCTTTGGGAGCTGACGACCCCGTGGGGATCCCCGTCCCTTCCCCGGGAAATTCGTCCGGTCTGTGCAGGCCGGGCGTCCTTCCCCGGGAAGGGGACCCCGGGTTTAAGGGGGCCAAACCAGCCCTAAAAGATCAAGCTTCCCCGTCGGCCACTCGCTGGAAACTCTCAGCGAATGTTGCAATTCCAGTAGTGGTGAGGCCAACCATATTACCATAGTGCCCAATGAACTAAAGCCACTGTTAGAAGGATAGCGTGTCAGACATGGGTTGGTGTATGTCACGTTCTCGATCTAAGATAGTGGTTGAATTGGAAGAATTTGGGGAAGAGTAGCAGAGAAGGAGATTGGGAACAGCTAGCAGGTTGTTGGGAATGGAGGAAGAAGAAGATAGCTCAGGCAATTGCCAAATCAGTCCTGCCTCCTCATATCGGGTTCAGGCATATTTAAGTGCACGGTCACACGCCGACCGGCATAGCAAGCTCAGCCCAATGGCTGTCGGTCTCGGCCCAAGGCCCATTACCAGATATCGTGGCCCATAGCCTAGGCCTACACAGCAGTCTGTGACATTCCCCCTCCCTTAAGAACGGTCTGACCCCAGACCGGAGCTGATGGATAACGACGTCGAAGATCATCCGGCTCCTCCCAGGTAGCCATTGCCAACGGACAGTCACCCCATTGAACCATCACACGAGAAGTAGTAGCTCCAGCATGCGCCACCAACGACTTGCGAAGAATAGCTTCAGGAAGTATCACCATCACAGAGTCATCTGCAGGTAAATCAGAACTCACCTGCACTTGAGGTGGAACGTGGAGCTTCAATTGAGAGACGTGAATCACCGGATGTATCTTGCTATGTGACGGCAAGTCCAACTTGTAAGCTACAACACCCACTCGAGCCAATACTTTAAAGGGCCCGAAATATCTGAACGACAGCTTCTGATTCAGGCGAGGGGCAATCGATGTCTGAACATATGGTTGGAGCCTCAGATAGACCATATCACCGACAGCAAACACACGCTCTGAATGATTCTTGTCGGCGTGATGCTTTATACGCTGCTGAGCACGCTCTAGCTGCATCTGGATTACCTAGGTAAGAAGCTCACGCTTTTGCAACCAGGAGTCCAAATCAGGGGTATCAGAAGTAGTATCAGGTGTAATACCCAGCATTCTTGGAGGATGGCCATAAAGAACCTCAAAGGGAGAATGGCCCAAAGCCGAATGAAAAGTAGTATTATACCAAAATTCAGCTAAGGATAGGTAATCCTTCCATTTACAAGGGCAAGAGCTGACCAAGCAACGCAAATATGTCTCCAGACACTGGCTCAACCACTCGGTTTGTCCATCTGTTTGAGGGTGGTATGCCGAGCTCATAAGCAGAGTGGTACCAGAAATCTTGAATAACTGTTGCCAAAGAGTACTTGTGAAGACCTTATCACGATCTGACACAATTGCTTGAGGTAACCCATGGAGTCGATAAACTTGGTCAAAATACAGCTGAGCCACTTGAAGAGCTGTAAAAGGATGTGCTAATGACAAGAAATGGGCATACTTGGAGAATTTGTCAATCACCACCATAATAACAGTATACCCATGAGAATTTGGCAAGCCTTCGATAAAATCCATACACACCATACTCCAAGCTTGGTCAGGAATGGGCATTGGTTGGAGCAACCCTGGTGACTTGACATGCTCCACCTTGGCTTGTTGACACACTGAACACGACTTCACATATTGTTGTACATACTGTTTCAAGCGAGGCCAGGCAAACAACTTCTTGACTCGCTGATAGGTAGCCTGAAAACCAGAATGGCCCCCCAATCCACTGTCATGCAAAGCCATCAAAATGTGCTGCTTGGCTAATTCATTATTGCCCACCCATATCCGGCCTTTAAATCTGATAACACCATTGCTGAGCTGAAATCCCATAGGATTAGAAGAAACCACACTAAGCTCAGCTAACAAGGACTGAGCCTGGGCATCATCAGCATAACCAGCCACTAACTGCTCAATCCAAGAGGGAGTGCTAACTGAAATAGCCAATAGAGGAGACACCACAGGCTACCTGGATAGAGCATCTGCAGCCGTATTGGTTGTACCCTTCTTGTACACCAGAGTATAATCCAAATCCATGAGTTTAAGCAGAGCTTTGTGTTGGACCTTGTTGTGAATTCTTTGATCATTGAGGTGTAACGGGCTCCTGTGATCTGTTCTTATCACAAATGGCTTCCCTTGCAAATAGGCTCTCCACTTATCCACGGCCAAAATAACATCAAGGCACTCTTTCTCATAAGTAGACATGGCCAAATTTCTAGCACACAATGCCTGACTTAAGAAGGCCACAGGGTGATTATCCTGCATCAACACAGAACCCACACCATATTCACAAGCATCTGTCTCCAAGACAAAGGGCTGTTGGAAGTTGGGCAGGGCTAACACAGGAGCTGTCATAAGAGCTTGTTTCAGAGAAACAAAGGCTTCTTGAGTAGCTGGAGTCCAAACAAAATGAGCACTCTTTCTTAACAGGTCAGCCAGAGGTCGACTCAATAATCTGTAATGCTTGATAAATCTCCTGTAATACCCTGTAAGGCCCAAAAGTCTTCTTAACTCCTTAAGGTTAGAAGGAACAGGCCAAACCTACACAGCTTGTACTTTAGCTGGGTCTGTAGCAACTCCTTTGTCAGAGATGATATGGCCTAGATATTCCAAAGAAGATTGAGCAAATAAACACTTGGAAGGTTTGGCATACAGTTGGTGGTTTTGTAGAGTATGAAGAACCTCTGATAAATGATGCACATGATCCTCCAAAGACTTGCTGTACACCAAAATATCATCCATGAAAACCAAGACAAATTTCCTCAAATAAGGGGCAAAAATTTCATTCATCAGACTCTGAAAGGTAGCAGGGGCATTAGTCAATCCAAAGGGCATGACAAGAAACTCATATAAGCCTTGATGAGTTCTGAATGCAGTTTTAGGAAGGTCCTGAGCAGCAACTCTTATATGATGATACCCAGATCTGAGATCCAATTTAGAGAACCAGCAAGAACCAGCCAACTCATCCAATAGCTCTTCTACCACAGGCATTGGGTGTTTGTTCTTGACTGTGACAGCATTTAACTTCCTATAGTCCACACAAAACCTCCAGGTGCCATCCTTCTTTCTGACCAAAAGAACAGGGGATGCAAATGGGCTAGAACTAGGCCTGATGATACCTCTGCTCAGCATATCCTGAAGTTGTTTCTCAATCTCATCTTTTTGTTGTGGAGGAAATCTATAGGCTCTAGTGTGAACAGGTTGGGCACCAGGCATCAAAGGAATGTGATGATCACATGGTCTTGGAGGTGGAAGATTGGTGGATTCCTGAAACACTGCAGAATACTTGTGCAATACATTCTGCACAGATGATGGAAGTTCAGACAGACTGAGCTCTTTCCGTATCTGAGAAGAAGTAATAGCAGAGACCACAGGATCAGGAGGCACTTGGCACAACTGAACAACATGAGTAATAGCCCTTCTCCTTAATAAGCCTTTAAGTTTGCCAGCTCCCACAGCTTGACATGTTATAGGAGCCTCTCTTATGCCTTGAAGCAGAATCTTCTTTCCCTCAACATTGAATCTCATTTTTTTCAATTTCCAGTTAATCCACATTGGACTATACTGCTCCAACCAATCAGCCCCAAGAATCATGTCAAAACTGCCCAACTGAAGCACTCTAACATCTTGTGAAAAAGAATGTCCCTGAACCCACCAGTGCAAATCAGGTACCAACTGATTACAAGAAACTGATCCCCCATCAGCTACCTTGAAATGTTCAGAAGGCATAGGTCTTGTTGCACACTGTAATTGGGCCATTGTATCCTGGCTGACAAAGGAGTACTCACTACCAGAGTCCACTAGAATCAATATCTCCCGTTTGTCAATCAACCCTTTGAACTGCATAGTGCGCCTGCGATGCTTGACTGAAGAAGCAGTATCAGAAACAACCATAATAGACTGCTGATCAGGTTGGGTCAAGCCTTCACCATTAGACGGCCACTGCTCATCAGAATAGTCAATGACCTCCAGTAGTTCTTCAATCACATGTAAAGGGACTTGAGTCGGACATTTGTGTTGTTTATTCCACTTCTCACCACACTTGAAGCAGAGACCCTTATCTCGACGATAAGCCATCAAGAATTCCAGCTTATCAGGACGCTTGAAATCATCAGTAAGCGCGTGATCAGCTTTATGCTTGCCTTTATCTGCAGTATGGCCTGACTTGGAATAATGAGAAAACCCTTCACGATGATCCCCTTTTGCCACTTGCCTTGGTCGAGACTTGCTGATCTCTTTTTTTTTGAGGAAAGACTTGCTGATCTCTTCTTCCTGCAAAAGTGCAAGAGCAAGCAGTATCGACATCCTTGGGATGATGTGACGAAATAGCAGAGCGTATTTCATCCTTTAATCCCCCAGAAAACGAGTTACAAAGTAAGTATCATCATAAGCAGTGTTATACAAGAGGATGTTATGAGATAGCTGCTCAAATTTTTCATAGTACTCCGTAACCGACCCCAATTGTTTCAGAGTGTCCAACTGACGAAGGAACAACTGATACTGATCCTTGTCAAAATGTACACACACCGCCTTGCGCATCTCCTCCCAACTAGTGATTCTACCTCTCATCTCAAGGGTATAAAGCCACGACTCAGCTTCTCCCGTGAAATTCAGCGCAGCGAATCTGGTTTTAAGCGAATCACTCACAGCATACACCTCAAAGTACATCTCGCACTTTCAGCCCAAATGCGAGGGTTCTCTCCAGAGAATTTGGGGAAATCAATTTTGGGCTTAGGACCAGAACGAGAAGAACTACCCGCCCCGTCGAAATGAAATTCAGCCTGGTGAGGTGGTGATCTGTGAGACGTACCCGTGATCGGGTGTGGCGGATGAGATCCAAGGATCCCACCGCCTACATCCCGGTGACAATTCTCGACGCGGTGCCCGCTGAGCCGCTCCGAGGTCGACGCAGGTGGGCGCGCCGCCATATCTGGAGCCGAGTTGATGTCGAAGGCGTGAACCCCGGGCGCTTGGTGAGGATGAGGCGCCGTATGAGGCCGCTGCGGGGGCTAAGGCGGAGGTGGTGGCGCCGCCTCCAACCGCTGCAGACACGCCGTCGCGTCGTCCGTCTTCGTGAGCAGCGTGCCCAGCGACTCATCCATCGTGGAACGCCATGCCTCCAGGCCGCTCAACTTGTCGAGCGTCTGCTGCATCAGGAGCTCGAACCCGTCGAACTTAATGGCGAGAGCTTCAAGCGAGGACGCCATCTGAACTTGGATCTTCGAAGCCTTCCGTGGCGGAGCCAGGATGCGATTCGGAAAAATTTTTGGGGGAGGTGGATCGGACAAGGCTCTTGATACCAATTGTCACGTTCTCGATCTAAGATAGTGGTTGAATTGGAAGAATTTGGGGGAAGAGTAGCAGAGAAGGAGATTGGGAACAGCTAGCATGTTGTTGGGAACGGAGGAAGAAGAAGATAGTTCAGGCAATTGCCAATTCAGTCCTGCCTCCTCATATCGGGTTCAGGCATATTTAAGTGCACGGTCACACGCCGACCGGCATAGAAAGCTCAGCCCAATGGCTGTCGGTCTCGGCCCAAGGCCCATTACCAGATATCGTGGCCCATAGCCTAGGCCTACACAGCAGTCTGTGACAGTGTAGAGCGACCGTAGGGTGCAAACCAAGAACTATTAGAATAATAGGCGGTCTATGTGGTCGGCCACTAAAGCCTAGTGACGGGAACATGGCAGGTATGGCGGGAGGGGCGTGGGTGGAGGTGGAGCTGGCCAGATGTGCTTGCGGGAGTTGTGTGTTGGCGTCATGGGAAATGGGATCAATGCTAGTACGGTCAAGCTAGCGCCCGGGCGTCCGACGGGGCTTAAAAAATCGGACGGTGAGTACATGAAAATTCCCACCGCAACATGGATTTAATGTTGCATGTAACATATAATATTTTTGCAACATCCAAAAATAACATATGCAACATCAAACAATAGTATCCGCAAAATGAATAGTCTTCGTTTGCAACACTAAAAAACAACACACTCCCAACTTTCATCCGCGCACCGCAACAGTCAAAACTCCAAATAAAAAATGCAACATCCAGATAAAACACTTGCGACACTCATACGAAACATATGCAACATCGCAAACATCCAGATCTACTTTTTGCAACATTCACATCGAACAGGTTCAACATTCTTCTGAGACATCCGAAACATGTGAGACAAGCCCTTTCAACATATAGGAAAACCCTAGCAAAAAATGAGAACTCAAGGAGGAAGAGGAGGACGGCGAGCAGGGAGAGCCGACGTAGAGGAGATGGCCGGCGACGGCAACGTTGGCGCCCGCAGAGGATGGCGCGGCGGCAGTGGAGGAGCTGGACGCGGCGGAGGAGCTCGACGCGGTGGAGGGGCTGCGACGTTGAGAAGGGGCGGCGACCGAGGAGGAGCTCGACGCGGAGGTCCGACGACGGCGGAGAAGGAGGAGCTTGACGCGGAGGTTCGGCGGCGGCGCGTGGAGATTCGGCGGCGGCGGCGAAGCTCGACGTGGAGGAGGTGCAACGGCGGAGGAGGAGCTCGACTTGGAGGTCCGGTGGCGGCAGCGGCGGCGCGTGGAGGTCCGGCGGCGGCGCACGGAGGTCCGCGGCGACGGGGACGCGGGAGCGAGATGAATCGGCAGCGGCGGCGTGACGGGAATTTTTATTTGGAAACTAAGGTGCGGGAGTTAAAATAGGGAGAGTCAGATGGAAATGATGTTGGGGGTGTCCCATCCGTCGGACGTCTTGTACGAAGCATTACCGACGCTAGTAAGACCGGAGGGGATGACCAGCTGGGGTGAGTGAGAGTCAGGCACGACCGCATGAGACGGGGATGCCGAGATGGGAGTGCGAGATCTTGAGCCTCCGCTAAAACTGAAAGCAAAGAGTGTCTCATTCAGACAGGGTTTCTAATGTATTTTTAGATTAAATGACATTGTTTAGGCACTGAGCATTGAAACATGAAGTAACTCAATTAATCCGGATTATGACATAGCACCCGAGATAATCAATAAGAAGTATGTTTACCTAAAATTTATTTTGAAAAAAGATCAAAAGAATATTTTAATTTGGGTATTTTAGTGGCTTCTCAATGAAACAATTCTACGAACATTTTTCTTATAGAGCATTGTTTTATTGAACTGGAATATCTTTATTTTTCTCCAAAATAATATTTTGCAATGGTTTGATAATGGAACAATTTAACTGTAATATTAGGATTTTTTTCTTACTTTGAATAACTTTTTGTTTGATTAAATATTTTGATTTTCTGAGCAACTTTTGATAAGGTTTTGTCATGGACTTGGCATCGTGGAATGGGATCCACGAGTCAGTGGAGAATTAAAAACAATGATAATTACTTTTGTTTCTTTAGCAGAATGAGAATTACTTTTGTATGAATAGTTCACTGTTTAATGGGCTATGTTTGAAAATGGCCGAAGAAAGTAGAGCTTTTAGGCCTGGCGTGTTGGCTGAAACAATCTGTCAGCATACCGGAGGAGACCGTGGCTCCACAAGACGATAATGGGCCACGAATGGGAACAAGGCTTAGGAGGCCCAACAAGATGGTGTCCGGCAGCGAATGGACAAAGTGAGCGTGCCTGCGAGCACAAGTCTGGGCCAAGAGCCCGTGTAAGCAAGGATAACTACCTGTGAGAAAGAGAGAGGAGGGTATGGAATATTTTGTAAACAACATTCTCTTTCTTCCCCAGCAAGAAGCTGATCTCTCCTCTCTTCTCCTGCTCTGTTCTTCCTGAGATCCTGTTCTTCTGCTGTTCTTGTTCCGGTAGCTAACAATTGGTATCAGAGACACCGATCTCCGGGTCAATTTGTTTTCCCTGGTGGTTTTCGTCTCGCCGACGTTCCACCGCTCCGGCGAGCTTCACTCCGATCTCGTCGTCCTCGCCCCGCCCACCGACTCCCAGTCGGCGGCGGCCACCACATATCGACGGTTAGCTGTTCCTGCGCCGTCGCCCACAAAAGTTCTTCGCGCCGCTTAGGAGTTAGTTGGGAAATCGCCAGATCGGGTGCTCAGGTGGTGATTCTAGATCCCCGCCCTCCCGACGACCATTTCACCAGGTTGCAGCGACGCCAGGGCGCCATGAATCCTGAGACTAAGATCATCCTCGATGAGCTCGCGAAGCTGCGGTCCGATTTGGACATCAAGTTCGCGGAGCACGAGTCCAAGTGGGATACGCGATTCACCGAGCACGAGTCCGCCCTTGAGTCCCACGTCGCCGCAGCCGAGGAGGCCTGGGAGAACCGTTTCTCCACCACCGACAACAAGTGGGAGCGCCAGGTCGCGGATCTCACCGTCGCCACCGATGCCCGCATGGCCGCGCTCGAGCGTGCCGCCACCTCAATCGACGAGTGGCGGCCGGATGTCGTCGGCAAGCTCGACGATGTGCGCCTGGAGGTGGGCAAACTCACTAAGCATTGGGAGCGTGTGGTGCTTCATCGACCTCCTCCTCTACTCGAGTCCACCTACAATAGGCCTAAAACCCGATTCTCTTTGGTCTAAGCGGAGCACTTGCTTCCCATTTATCCGAAAACAACTTAGGATTTGTTTGTTTGAATTTCTCTGCAGTTTCTCAACGTGAAAAGTTAGAACTTGAAACAAGTAGTGAACTTCTTGTGTAGCTTCCAAAACAGCAAAAGTTCGGCAAAGCTAAGTTTATATAGGAAGCTAAAAAGCTCAGAAAACTAAAAACATGTTATAAAAGATAGTATTGAGTATTGACTTTTTAGAACCAAAAGACCATCTAAGATTTTCGGTAAAGCTCAAAAAACTGCAGCTCAAACAAATAAGCCCTAAGAGCATCTCCAGCGTCATTTGAAAAAATAGATTGCTATACCTAAAAACTTTTAGAATACCTAAAAACCACAAAAAAAACATCTCCAGCATCATACCTATATAGGTTGTTATATGTAAAATTTTTAGACTTGACCTAAATTTCTCTCACATTCACCCAAATATACCAATCTAATCCATGGATTGCTATACACCTATATTTCTATTCATAGCTAGTAGAAGCCAACCACCTCGCCAAGACATTTCCCCTTGATTCCGCCGGTCTCACTCGCCGCCGCTAGTGACTCCGTTGTCCGTACATCGTCGTGCCACCCCCATCTGCACCACTGCCAGCTGCCTTCACAGACGTTGCGTGGCTGCATCGCCATCAAGCACCTCGCCGCATGCAAGCATGTGAGCTCCACCGTGGCCGACTTGATCTTGCCGCCGGAATAGAGTGGATAAGCTCAAGCAGGCTGGAGGTGCGGATGACCTCGGCCGCCTCCAACCCCCTGAGCTTCGCCTAGCCCCAATCCCTGCATGGCCAAGCTGGAGCATCCATCCCCCGTAGCCGAGCTTGAGCACCCCGGCCCAGCCATGGAATCAAGGGTGAACATTAGCACCGGGTCTTGCCACGACCCGGTGCTAATGTGTCCGCCCGGACACACCTCCGCGCCGCCCCCGCTCCTAGCCGTTGGACCCGGTGCTGAAGCCCCATCAGCACCGGGTCCAAAAATGGCCGAGGCGGAGGAGGCGGGCGGATGTGAAGGATTCTGGTAGTGTGGCTAACCTCTATGGACACAACCTCGAACGCCGAGCGAGCAGGTTCCGCCGTCCAAGCTCGGACTATCGTCGGACGCGGAGCGGATGGGCTCTCCCGCCCACTGGATCACCGCCGCGCGAGAGCTTTAGCTCCATTGGGAGGGACGAGCAATGCTGCCCATGGTAGCCCGCCCATGTGAAGCGAGTGGGCTCCGCCGCACTGGGAAGGGCGAACGACACCGCCACTTGTGGTGGACGATAGTGTTAGTATTGATCTCCATCAGTTGACCCAAAGGCCAACTCGGCCCATGATCTGCTCCCTGATCGGGGGAGCCCAACCCATTAGGGTTGCGGGCCCCTATCGCGTAGCACTATATAAGAGAACTGGGGACCATAGAGACAAGATGTCAGAATAGTCAGAGTCATTACCCACGAAACCCTAATGTCCGATCGAGAGAGTGCTGTGTTCAGACGCCTAATCTAGCGATTAGATCTTGTTCGGGTTAAAGTGCAGTGTTAGTTCAAGAAGGAACAGACCCAACTCGAATGATTAGGGAAAGAAACACTGATTTTAAAGAAAATCGACGAAGTTCTCAAGGATTCAAACGAATCGAACATTTTCTCCACCGCCACGGGCGAGGGGGAGATTAGAATGGGTCGCCGTGATGGCGGATCCCTAAAGCGAACAGAGATTCGGAAGCAAAGAGGCATACAAGATTCAAAGAGAATCGAACCGAACAAAAAGAAATCGCTAACCCAAAACCCTAGGGGAAGAAACACGATTCAAGAACCCGAACCAAAACCTCAAATCTACCGCACGAAGGCGGTAAAGCACAGAGCACCACCACAGAGCTCCTCGACGGTGGCGCGTGCACCCATGGGTGCCCGCGCTCACCGGCGAAGAGGGCCGCGACGGCGCTATCTTTTTCTTCCGAGCCGCCATGAGCGGCAGAGGTTCATCTTGGCCGTAAGGGCTAGTGGACGAGTCAAAGTGGCTCCAGATCTTGAACCCTAACCCCTTACCTCGTGGCGGTCGCCACGCGAGCAGCACCACCGAGGAACCCATCGACGGTGGCGCGAGCACCCTCGGGTGCACGCGCTCACCGGCGAGGGGACCCGCGGCGGCGCTGATGTTCTCTGGATCTAGCCTAAGTGGCAGTGAGGAGAGGAGAACAGAGAGAAAGGGGAAGGAGTCGGCCGCACCGCGACCATGGCACTCCGGCCATGGCGCGGCGGTGCTCGCACGGTGGCGCGGCGGCGTGAGGCTGCCGGCTATGGCGTGCGGTGGTGCGGCGCAAGAGCCCGCGTGCGATAGAGATAAGGGGAGGAGAAGAAGAAGAGGTTCGGTGGCAAGGGACCGCCGGCCGAACTCGTGATGGTGCGGCGGCGTATGGCTGCAGGCCATGGCGCGCAGAGCGCCGGCGCCCGAGCGGCGCGAGCGAGAGAAGCGGCTGCGAGCCTGCTGCGGCCGGGAGAGAAGAAACGAGGCTAGGGTTCGGGGACGAGCCGGCCGACGAGGCTTTTATGTCGCCGATCTCTGCGGCTAACTGTCCGATCGAGCGAACGGACGAGATCGACGCGGGGCGGGGAAGCCGGCGCGCGCTGGGCCGAATTGGCGGCCCAGGCCCAGGTTGCGGCCTGCCAGCCGCCGCGCGAGCTGGCGAGAGTTCTGCGGGCCGAGCGAGCGGCCGCGCTGAGGGGACGAGCGGGCCGCCGCGCGCTTGTGCGTGCTCGCGGGCCGAGCGAGCGGGCCGCCGAGCGCTTGTGCGTGCTCGCGGGCCGAGGAGCGCACAAATGCGAGTGGGCCGAGCAGGTCGATCGGCCAGTTGGGCTGCTGCGCGCGAGGAAAAAGCAAAGAGGCCACGGGCCGTTTTGGTCGCGGGCTGAATTGAATCGTGTTTCATGCTAGTAGCGGTTTTGAATTGTCTTGACGCGTTTTCAATCAGCTTCAAAATAGCATTTGAGTAAAATTTGCCTCTGTTTAAATTTGAACCAAAGGGATAATTTTTCAGAGAGTAAATCAGAGAGTTTTGCTACTATTCATGTGCATTTATTTAAGTCTTCCGCTGCAAGTCATCTTTTAGAGATGAGATAAGAAAAGGAAATGCATCTAAAAGTAAAGTCTTTTATATCAAGTTTTCCGCTGCAAGTAAAGTTTCATCCCCTAATAAGAGTTAGAGGAGTATAAAGACATTTCTTTTACAGAGTCAATTATGGTATTGTTATTTTCTGACCAAAGTTGATGATAGCAATATTATAATTTTAAGACTAAGCTTGTATTTCTGATAATTTTTGGCGTCAAAAGTGACCAAATTTTAGAGAAAAGTTAAACGTCAAGAGAGATTCTTGATAGAGAAAAGTATATTTTATCATGTTGTTCATGATTTGCTAAGATAAAGATTATGATATTGCTGTCTTCTGACCAAAGTTGATGATAGTAATATTATATTAGTTCTATTTCTGCCCAAAGGTGATATAGAATATATGTAAGAGGAAGTTGCATGTCTTAAAGTTAAAACATACAATATTTATATGAGAGAAAAGACAGAAAACGTTGATTTCCATCAGCGATTGAGATCACTCGGCTGTATAGCTGGGGTAATGTCATAATGTTTAAAGTTAAGCAAAGTTTTAGGCATGTTTTAAGTAAGACATCAGTAAAATTTTCTCTCAAGTACAACTATGTTGTTTGAAAGTCAATGAATTTTCTGGTTAAGTTGGAACCAAAGGGAAGATTTAACCAGAAGACGAGTTTTAATTGGACGTTTTATGTGTCGTGAATATTTTTTACATCATTATAGTATGATATGAATTGGAACAAGTAGTGCACATGTCTAATTTTGACCAAAGTTAAATTATACATGTGTATAACAGAGTATTAAAAGCTAATTTCAGACACTTAACGAAGAGTTAAGAGTTATTTGCAGACACTTCCAATGTTCTGAGAGCATATCCCGCATGACGGGAGAATTTAGGCATAAAGATTATGCTAGTTGATCCTGCATATCAGGAGAAGTTCGAAAGTATCGTCCTGTGTTGTTAGGAATGTTTTATGATGACTCCAAAAGAAAGAAAGAAGATCATAAAGTTGATCTAATAAATAATGGCTTAAAGCGACACATTTTAACTGATGAAGATCGGTTGAAGCATGTGCATTACAGAATTTTCAGAGTCATTTCTGGATTTACTGAGTGAATGCAAGCCACCCGCATGGCGGGGAAGAGTTAAGATAATATCCGCATGGCGGGGAAAACTAGAACAGTGGTGCCCTTGTAAGGAGTCCACTTTTAAGAGTTAATTTATGGCATTGTCATTATTCTGACCAAAGTTGTTGATGGCACTGTTATAAACAGTTTATACTGAGTTTCTGCGTTAATTAAATTTTTTGCCTAAAGGTGATGTAGGATTAATGTAGTAGTAAGATAAAGCAAGACGACCCTATGTTATTTAAGTATATCTTGCAAGAGCAAGAGAAGTTTTGAGGCAGTTCTTTAAGCTATCCAAACAAAACATGGTCGTTAAGTATTCAAGCTGTTGATGCCTAAGGGGAGAAGTCCCAAAACACACCATTTCGAATTATGAAGGTGGAGAGTCAATTTATTGACACTTCACAAACGCATGCGAGCACTCTATTGAGTTGTTTTGTTATGAGGTGAGTTATGGTGGATGGCACAAGAATGAGTCATTTTGAAATTAAGCAAAAGGACAAAAGGAAGTTGTATATAAGATATACATAAGATAAGAAAACATGTGAGTTTAACTTGCATAAGTATAGCAGATAAAGTACTATGTTAAGTTCTTAAAGTACAACGAGGAAAGTGTACTCCCATATGAAGTTGAGAAATGACTTCGTTGCGTGATAAGATCATGTGATTGAAGCAAGTCTAAAAAAAAATCCTCGTTAGTAAGAGTTTCTGTACTAAGTTTCGAAATTATGGCATTGGAATTAATCCCATATTTTGAGGGGGAGATGATCCCTATGCCGAGTGCGGTGCATAGTATGCATTAAAAAGAGATGATCTATTAAGTAATTGTGACCATCAGGGGGAGTACAACGGTCATAATCGATACCCCAAAGAAAAGAGATACCCCAAAGAAAAGAGATAGCTACATTCCTGGATTTTTCCTGGATTATAGCATAGTTAGCCGGTATTCATACTGGTCAAGACAGTTTAAACCAAAAAAAAAAGAAAAGATACACCATCTTTACAGTTGATGGGAGAATCTGGGGGAGTATGGTACAAGGATACCCAATTCCAACAGTCTGGGGGAGTATGGTACAAGAAGACCTAACTTCACCTAGAACATAGAAATGAAGAGTAATAACATTGTAGCTTGAGAAATTACCCAAAGGGGAAGCGGGTGAGTCTGCCCGCCGTTTTTCTCACTACCCAATGTGCGTCTGTTGATATTTTACCTGTGGCAAAAGGTTGCCACACATGTGGGAAGCATAGTATGTCCTGAACTCCACATGGCAACAAGAAGTGAATAAGGCACCGGTCCTACAGGATCCTATAGTCATCATTGTTGCATGAAAGAAAGAATAACAACAGTTACGAGTAAAAGAGTCCGAGAGAAGTCTTGGAAATTGCTAGAGGAGTCAAACCAGTGGACTGTGATGGGTCTACAAAGCTATATGTGACTCTAAAGGCAATAGACACAATGCAAGACTTATGTCAAAAAGGTTTCGTGCAAAGGAGTGAATTGAGCTACGACAAGATGTCGTCTGAAATAAGTTTTGGGTTTTAGTAAGAATCATGAGGACAATTGCATTTGTGCAAAGTTTAAGAATAGGAAACATGTTTTCTCATCATGTATGACATTCTACTTTCTGGTAGTGATGTTAGTCTGCTATTGCAGAAGAAGTGATTGTCCTCAAAGTTTTGGTAACAGAGTTACAACCAAAGGGGTATTAGGATTATCGCAAAGAGCACACTTAGAAAAGAATTCTAGTATGCGTGCGAGTCAGCCTACGTCTGTTCTATATGTGGTCAAGGGTAATAGTTTTGGGATTATAGTATTCCAGGAACCAATATAAGATCGATCGAAAGAAAGTGGTTCAGTATGCTTCAGCTGTTGGAAGCAGAGTCAGTTGCTCAATAAAGGTTTTACCCTGACAGTTCAAGTATCCGGGAGAGTTTGGCAGAAGTCCAGACCAGCATAGATCACTGGAATGGAGTTAAAGAAAGTTTTTGCAATAATATTGCAAAGAGTTGTAAGCCTGATGCTGAATAAGAAAGAAATAAGTACTCACAAAAGGCTGTGAGTGAAAAGAATTAAGTTTTACGAGTTGTGTAGTGAAGCCCACAATAGTAGCTAACACTCGAGCTTGGAGTTTTATTGTGGAAGAAAACTCCAAAGAGAAATAGTAGTAATCATGAGCTAAGTATACTCAAGGTTCACCATGACGTGAGTCATGAGTTAAGTATATATTCAAAGTTCAGCATGATATGAGGCTACAGAACAGGCTAAACGGTTTAGAGAAACTTTTGCCCGGAGTAGATAATGGTAGACAACAGTAAATGCCATTCGAGTATCTCTTCTCCAATAGCGACATGTCAAGTATTCTGCCAAACACATTGACAATGAAATATATGTCGCAAAGGAGAGAATCCAGAATCCTATTAGTAGCATTGAGCATACAGATATTGAGAAAATACTTGCGGATCCGCTTACCAAAGGTTTACCGCCCAATGTGTTGAGAGAACACAGAGTCGACATGGGTTTATGGTAGAACCTGTGATTTCTGGATTACTAAAGGCCTAGATTAAGATCCGTTCAAAACAGGTAAATATGTTGTGGCTGGTTAATCTGATTGTCATTACGATTAAGATGACCCATGCTCGGTATACTTATTTGTGATGAAGTGGGTACCCCAGTGAAGAGCTGAAGTTTAAGAGACATAAGATGAGATCAAGGGGGAGATTGTTAGTATTGATCTCCATCAGTTGGCCTTGGCCAACTGGGCCCATGATCTGCTCCCTGATCGGGGGAGCCCAACCCATTAGGGTTGCGGGCCCCTGTCGCGCAACACTATATAAGGGAACTGGGGACCACAGAGACAAGATGTCAGAACTAGTCAGAGTCATTACCCACGAAACCCTAACGTCCGATCGAGAGAGTGCTGTAGCGGCGGGAAGCTCCGTAACCCCTGCGCTCGCGTTGCCGTCTCGTCGACAACAACACGGCACTGCGCGTCGCTGCCCTAGTGCAGATCTACACCGACAGAACCAGGGAGCGCAAGCTAAGGTACATGTTTCATTGCAAGTTCATCACACAATGCACGTACACGCCAAGATGGCACATCCATTTGTTATTCAAGTTTTGTACCCGACGAGATCTACCGCTATAGATCCGTGTTGTAGTTCTAACAGATAGGAGCACGATGATGAGCTTCACTAGGAATAGGAAGAGGAGACAACGGGGAAGATGATAAGATCCACAAGCTTTTGCAAAATGGTCCGCATACAAACATATAGCTTTTAATTAGTTTTGTTATGTCTTCATATTTTTATAGAAAACCTCTAAAATTTAAGTGAATTTACATAAGGCTTTATAGGTATGCTGCTGGAGAAGAGCATAAAAATTTCAGAGAAATAATTTCTCTCCTATATCTAAATCTTGTTTTAGGTTTTCAGTTTTACATAGGTTGTCGGAGATGCATGACAGTGGCGGACAATGCCATAACATCCATGGGCCACTTGTCAGCCAAACCACCTACGATCCAGCGCTCAGGCAGGCGCCAGCCCACAAGAACTCTGCTAGTAGGCCTCGGGCCGAGGCAGCAGCAAAGCCCAATTTGGCTAGACGTCGGGCCCAAAGGTTGAAACAACAGCAACCTACGTCTGCTCAATACACAAAGATGATACTGACAGAGAAGGATTTTCTAGACGCCTCTCGTTCCCCATCCACAGTAGATCGAATCAGCGGCGATTCGTTTTCCGGCGTCGATTCCGTCGGCTTCTCTTCGCCTTCGGCGGCCGCTCCGGCACTGGGGGTGAAGGGGAGCTGCGGAAAGGATGTCCGGTGTACATACCTACCTCTATTAGCCTAGGTTTCTATAGGTTAGGTTTTGGCTATTCCGAATCGAGGTCGTCGGTTCAGAGTCTATGTCTGTGCCCTTCTTCCGCGGCGACGGCGTCGGTTTCAGTTTCGTTCCCGGCGACGGGGATGTCCGGCGAGGTTCCGGTTTCTGTGGTCAAGAAGGGGTATGTTATCTTCCCGAGCTTCGTCGGCGACGGTTTCTTTGTTGGTGGGCGGATTCTGGTGGCAGTTTGTGGGCAAGCGGTGCATGGCGACATTTTCTTTGGCAGGAGGTTCGACATCTGCGATATTTTCTTCATCTTTTTCATCTGCGTGGATGCTCGAATCTTTTGTGGGCTTCTTTGTGTTGTCTGTGCCTGCGATGTCAACGGCGGCGCCGATTTCGTGACCTCTGACAAGGCTGCTGCTTGGAGGAGACTCGGTGAAGTGCTCCACTTTTCCGGCGGCTTAGGGTTGGAGCCGCTGGTGTTTTGTTCCCTCCAGAACATCTTCGGTGCTGGCGCAGGTGGTGGCGCGACTGCCGGAGTTGGATCTGTGAGGTGTGCTTACCAACTCGTAGAGAAGCCGAGTTGGGTCTTAATTCCCACCTTTTTTGGTGGTTCTGTTACCCTCCGGGATGAGTTGTCGTCTGGTGCGTTGGGGTGCATGGCGTCTCTTATGGCGTCAGATTCCTCACACGCCGGCGAGGTGATGGCCATGAGCCATCTTTTTCTGCAGCCGGGTCATTCAACCGATACAAAGCAGGTTGATCTGGATCTGCTGCTCAAGACGGCATCAAAAATCTATGCTTCTTTGTCGGGGAGGAGGTCGGCTTCAAGCGATGTGCTCCGATCGCTGGCGGCGAGGAGGACCGGGTGGACCTTGCAAGGACGGTGTTGTAATTTTATTTATTTCCGAGGGTGTCTTTGTAAGAATCTGGATGTAACCACCAAAAAATATTTATGAATATATACCCGGTTTTCTCAAAAAAAAACCTATGTCTGCTCAAGACAGGGGGCATCCTTTTTTAGCGGGAAATATCTTTTAATCAATTTTATTTTTAAGTCGTTCTATTTAGATCACCAATAAAATAAACCATATAATCCTCATCACATCACAAATTAGAGTAGGAAAAACAAGAAGAAAATAAAGAAAAATGATGGGCTTGGGTATGTGTGCTTGGGAGGGCAAGAAGATCGAACACTATCACCAGAGTATTATTCGACCAAGTATTCATATTCATTTAATATACAAGTATACATATATATAGTTTTTGAAAAAAAAGACAACCGCGTACCAAAAAAAACAAGAATGATCAAATAATGAAGTCTCAATCCATCTCGTTCAGAAATAAACAAAAATAGTAGCAGGCCATTGAAGCCATTTGGCCCCTCCCCGTGCCATGTCTGTAGATCGACTTAGCGGCGGCGCATATATGAATGCAGACATATATCGGAAGCCCATGGCCGGCGGAGTTGATCATCGATCAGTACTGCGGCAGGTCGCACTCGACCGGCTTCTGGCCGTTGGTCCAGCGCTTGTAGTCGGCGCAGTAGTCGTAGATCCTGTAGTTGCCCTGCACCCACTGCATCTGCCCCTGCTCCGCGTAGCTCAGCTGGCACGCCCCGTTGTACGCGGCGGCCGCCGCCGGGCAGTTGGTGGCGCAGCCGCCGTTGCCGTGGCACTCGCAGATGTCGAGGTGGATGTTGTCGTAGCTGGCGACGAAGGGCGCGTGGGTCCAGTCGGTCTTGACGCGGCCGCCCTGCGTCGCCCAGTCCTCGGCGGCCCAGATGCTGGAGTAGGCGTACATCGGCCGGCTCGTCGGGAACGCCACGCCTTTGCTCGCCTGGTAGTTGCGGAACACGCGGATCGGGACGCTGTCCACGTACCACCTGCAATAACCGTGCATCGATCGATGTGATGATCAGTGGATCAGTGGAGGAAGTGGCCGGGATTATTTGACGATGATCGAATTGATATGATGGTGATGGATGCTTACACGATCATGCAGGGGCTCCAGGAGATGGTGTAGTTGTGGAAGCCGGTGGTGGGGTCGAACCAGGGCTTGAACTGCATCTCCTTGTTGCCGACGCCGTCGGCGTAGATGTTGGTGTGGAAGGTGTAGGGTTGGCCGGTCTCGTTGCCCAGGAACTCGAAGTCGATCTCGTCGTGGTAGTCTCCAACGGAGGATGCCTGAGTAGTGAAAGGAGATCATATATATGGGTATAGTACAAGAAGCAGATGGAGACACTGCATTGTGAGAGGAGGCATATGATGTGTAGCCATTGATTCATCTCGTTTAGTGGACAGGAAATAAAGCAGGCAGAGTAGAAATTGAAGCAACGTACGTAGTATGTGGTGACAGTGCCGGCCGAATTGCCAGGGACGAGCTTGATGAGGGTTGACACGGTCCCGTAGATGAACTGCTTCTTTGTCCGGAGCATGCAGCCTAACATAATAATCATCGCGTGATCATCAAATGATATATTTTCGTCGCATCGCTCAAGACGATGGAGATCATCATCAGATGCTAAGAATTAGTTAAATAAGGTGCACGAGAGGAGATGAATGAATAATCAAGAACGAACGAACGGATCGGATTCAGTACGTACCTGAGTAGTTGCTGACCAGCGACATGGAGAGGCTGTTGCCGTCGCCGGCGAACCAGGCGTTCTGGGGCTCCCAGGGGATGTCGCAGTCGTCCCAGAAGTTGGCAGCGGCGAGTCCGGCCACCGCTGCGGCGACCGCCACCAGGAGGAGAGCCCTGGAGCTCTGCATCTTCTTCTTGTTGGAAGAAAACAAGCTAAGCGTGCCTCTACAACTTTGGAAATGTTCTCAAACTGCTGAATGGCTAGCTTGTGCGTCTAGGCTTGGTGAGAAACGCAGAGGGTATAGACCTGCTTATATACTGTGTACATCGTCCTAATCGTCTCTAGTCAACAAACAGAGAGTTTTTGGTACGCATGTCATCAGGTTGATAGGGAATTATTGTTTGTTATCATCTGCAGCTGCTTCTACGTATGTAGTGCTGCCAGCTTGTGATGTGATCTATAGTAGGTTGGTCTGAGACACGCAGCTCCGGCAGCTGTCTCTGGTTTTTGACATGGTTAGTGCTCGGCACAACGTTGCAGAATCATGTACTGTACGTAGCTGTCAAGTAAGGAGAGAGAGACGACGTACGTACTAGCAGTGCTCGCCAATTAAACAAGTCGCATAATTCAGGGGAGCCTCCAATCTGTACCAATTGGCACCTTCTCCATGTATAAGAACAAGTCTCAGGAAATGATTATTATTATATTGTCTGGTCAAATATGCCCCGTTCAGATTATATTCTTGGCTGGTTCAACTGAGACGTATAAATCTCCTGACAATATTATTCCAGTTCTGGACTGTGAGGGATGTCTTTGCGTCGTGGGCAGCATGTTGACTCGTAAAATTGTCGGTCGGCCATCGCTACATATAGGGTGGATTGTATATATTCAGCAAGTTTAAGCTCCTAACTAAAGTGCCTAATGTCTTTGAATTTTAAATTTAGGCCTGATTTAGCGAATATTGTTTCAGAGTCACTGAACTTTTGGAACAGTTGTTTTTTAGTCTTTGTTATGATGCGACCTCACATGGATTATGTGTAACCATGTGCTTTGTCCGACAAATAATCTAGAGATATTGACAGTATGGGTGTGTTAATTTGGTAGCTTGGCTAAGGCCTAAGCCAGGCTTAGAGCTAAATGGCTAGCTCAAACCCATCCATGCGGCGAGCAGCACTACTACAAAAATGATTTGTAAGAGTGGAGTGTTTTTTTGTAGGAACGGACTAAAAGAACACCCGATCCTAAAGAACCTAACGTGCACTGTATAGCCGGCCCGACCCTGCAAATCCATTTAAAGAGCCGGACCAGCGGAAGCACCGTTGCTAGAAATCATATCCATTTGATGAAACGGATGAGCGCATGACCCGTTGCTGAAAATTTCTTTTGCAGGGCCGGACCAAGGGGCCACCCGTTGTTGCAAATAGGTGGCTGAGCACCCGTTGCTGCAAATAGGTGGCCGCCCATTGCCGTCCGCCCCCACAAATGGCTGCCGCACTACACTATTCTATCTTCTCACTTTATCTTCTCCACTCCCATTCTATCTTCTCACTTCCATTTTATCTGCTCACTTCGTCCTCAAACAAGAGACAAGAAGGCTCAGCTTCGGCGGTGCGGCGCCCTGGTGGCTCGGCACCATCGGCGAGGGGCGGAGGCCCATGCCTCGGCTGACCGGCGGCGACCGGCGGCTGTCCAAGTTGGCGGGGAGCGCGGCCAGCACCCAACGGCGGGACGGTGGGGACTGCGGCGAGCAGCGCGGACCTCGGCAGTAGCGGGCGGCCACGGCAGAGCGGCGAGCGGAGCGGCAACCGCGAGCGAAGCATTCGGGCGGCCGCGGCAGAGCGGTGAGCTGGCGGCGGAGCTGCCAGGCCACGCGTGCGGTGAGCGGTGGCCGCGGCGATGCGGAGCGGCGGCCATGAGCAGAGCATGCGGGCGGCCGCGGTGGAGCGGGCCTTTTTTTTGTTTTTTGAATCGATTTCTAGGCGCGGGTGACGCCATGACCCGCGCCTACAAATCGATTTCTAGCCACGGGTTCAACGCCCGCGTCCGCAAACGCGCTATTTCTAGCTGCAAAAAGCGAGCGCGGGCGGACTACCCGTTCCTACAAATATGTTTCTAACCGCCCCTACAAACCCTTTTTTGGTAGTGCAGGAGGGGTTTTGTGTAAAAAATAACCCGTTCCTGTCCAGTGTGGGACACCACGTAGGCGCGAGGGTCTAGGAGAGGCATGTTAGGACGCGTGTCGAAGCATAGGGCCTGATTCATGTAGCTAGATGTGTATTTCTAGAGTATAGAAACCTATATGACACTTGCTGCCAGGTTTAGGGGTCAGTGGTGCATTTTACTCCAAAGAAAATTTTCTTAGGTTTCATATCTCTGTTTGCCATAACTTAAACTAGGCCGTGCTAATATTTTGAGCTAAGAACAAAGACATAGAACCAACTCTGGCTAAACACAAAGAGGATTTCGAAAGCCCGACTAATGAACCAAAAGGACTCTTAACCTGATTGACTCTATTATCCTCTCCAGTCTTCACCGGATCAAATTTGAAGAAACGCCGAGCATTACACCCTTGGGTACAGGCAACTGACACACATCTCATGTCTGCAGTCCATCTCTCTTTTTGTGTTTCAAATTGTTGTTGCGGACACCTAGTTATCATTTCGCTTATGTCTTTGGCATCTCTCGCTCTTTGTGGATGAAAGTGCATGGTCTTCGTCTCGTATTGCAAACCAGCCCAATAAGAGATAAACCAAAAAGCTTATTATGTGTTGTGTTTCTTCCTTCTGTTTGGATTATAACCTCAGTACTATTGGATATATAATTGCATATTTGGCAAAAGGACAAAGCATCTGCATGATCATGAGTGTAATATTGACACCGGTAACTTCAAATGGGAACTCCTAAGTTGTTATCTTAGCACACTGTCTCTTTAGCGGTCTCTAAGATGAGGCATGCGGGACCGGTTGATCTCAAGAAGCCTCAGTAGCACCAGACCATTAGTAGGAGGTCCCAGAGGTTCAAACCCCTTCGGAAGCGGATTTTGCGGGATCTTTCCAGTATGCACGTTGGGTATCCTGCAAACTCTTTCTCGAGTCAAGTTCGTAGCACTTTGTTATCTGTTAAGAACATAAGGAAGAAACACTGCACAGGAGCTTGTCTCTTTTCTGAAGACAAGGTGTCCAACAAGCTTTTGAAAAGTTACCCATGAGGTGCAGAAAGTGAAATGTAACATCCAATTTTTAATTAGAGTAAAATATATGGGCAGTCCATAAACTTGTATCAATGTGTCACCTAGTTCCCTGAACTTTCAAAATATATTTTTATGTCACTAAACTTATCCTAATATAATTTTTATGTCACTAAACTGGGTCCCTAAACTCTCAAAATGCAATTTTAGATCCTCAAACTTGTGCAGGGATATCATCCAAGTACATAATCTCTTAAAATATATTTTCATAAACTTGTCACGGTTATCATCATGAGCCCAAACAAGCGAGAAGATGAGGACTTCACCTTATTCTCACATTAGATATGTCTTTTTTTGCCGTATTCTGAGAGTTTGGGGCCCGGATGACACACCGAGACAAGTTCGGGGACTTAAAAATAAGTTTTGAAAGATTGGGGACCCAGATGACACACTTAGACAAGTTTGGGGATCTAAAAATATATTTTGAGAGTTTGGGGACCTAATGACACTGCACAACAAGTTTAGAGACCGTTGATGTATTTTACTCATTTAATTATCACTAAAATATGTTTTTTTTTCAAAATTTTCAAACAAATTCCAAATAAATTTGTAATCACTGACCAAGAAAAATAGTTTGCCGCTGCCACACCGGAGCGCTGCCCGTGCAAGGAAGTATATCTTATAGCAATAGAACAATAATTAATATAGGACTAAATAGAAGGACTTTAGGCGTGTTTGGATCCACTAGCTAATCGCTAGCTATCTAATTTTATCTATGGTGGATCCATACAAGGGCTGTTAATTCTCAGCTAATGTCTTTTTTATTAGCTGAATAACAACTATCCAATTAGCTGGTTCAACCCACTTAGTGGGTGTTTGGATCGAAGAGGCTAAAGTTTAGACCCTTAAATAAATGACAATTAGAAGTATTAAACATAAATTAATTATAAAACTAATTACATAAGTTATTGCTACTCCGCGAGGCGAACCTAACAAGCCTAATTAAAATCTATAATTAGTACATAATTATCATATGTTTAATGTAGCGTTACATTGTCTAATCATGGTGTACACAAATTAACCCTCGTTTATGTAATATATTTTTAATTAATTTATATATATTTAATACTTCTAATTAACATCTTTACATCTGATGTGACGGGACTAAACTTTGATTTAAGGAACCTAACACCCCCTTAATTCCAGCTAACTAGCTGGATGGATCCAAACATAGCTTTAGTCGTGATATGCCATAGTTTATTTACGCTATTCACAGTGAAGAACTGCAAACTGTGGAACTTGTAATCCCGCGTTCTTTGATTTTAAGAACATTGTGCATAGATTCTGACAGCGACGATTGAGTCGAACGACATCATATCGCTACCTACAGACCACCTGATCCGTTGAATTAAGTTGAAATAACACTCCATATGCATCTAGCAATTTCTTGGTACCAAACAAAGAGAGAGAGCATAGCTACCCCGGCCATGTCACCTAACACTACAGTTTGGGAGAAAAATGATTTTGAAGATCAAAACCCAATTGAATCATTCCCCTCCAATTCATGCATGTTACCGTCACGTGGGGGCATATGTGCATGTGCACCTCTCAAACGCGGCCACCTCATTGTTCCGCATCAATCCTGTTCGTCCATCCAATCTACATGAATCTCAAACATTGGAAGCCATTTGGTAAAAAAAATTCCGGATGCTATATAAGTTTTTCAATGTACGACTACTGCAGTACCTGGCCAGTGAGAGCGATTGGGCCACGCAGGGCGGCCGCGTGAAGGCTGATTGGTCCAAGGCGCCGTTCGTGCCCCACTACCGCAACATTGATCAAAATAATACAAGTTTTTGAGCTAAAATTAAGTAGGGTCAAATTGGATTGTGAAGGGGACATAAGGGCAATGATCCATTCCCAAACAACGGCGGCTCAGTGCTGGCGTACAGAAGGGCATGCCGGCTGAGCAACATGGAGCTGCGGCAAATGCATTGGGTGCAGAACAGCTATCTAATCTATAACTATTGTGCAAACAATAACCGCTGGAAAAACAGCGAGAAGCCGTCCGAGTGTGGCCTGCCGCAGTGGCGTCGGCAGGATTGCAGCCTAGAGGGGCGGATCCTCCTCGTGCTTTTCTTCCTCCTCTTTTCCTCTCATTTATCTTCTTCTTCCTCTGTATTTTCTTCAAATTATAGGGTGGGGGGGGGGGGACTCAAGAGGGCTCAATGGGTTACATAGTGGTAGGGGGGCTAGAGCCTCCCTAGACCCCCTTAGCTATGGTGCACAAAAAAACATATCAGCCACCGGGTCAGCACACGTAGTATAATTCTTTGTATCATGTAATAACATGAGGAATTTTCCATGATACGGGAATACGGGATAAGTTTCAGATCTTGTGTACTATTTGGTTGGTGGAATGATTATGGAATATGATGGGATAAGACGAACCCACTTTTGACGGTGATATTTGGTGGGATGTAAAGTGATGAGATGGGACGAACCCATTTTTGATGATGTTTGGTGAGATGAAATACGGTGGAGTAGGATGATCTCACTCTGAAAGGTGTTTGGTGCGATGAAGTGTGATGGGATTGGACGAACCCCACTTTATATGATGTTGCTGAAAGATACATGCTTATCACGAAACAAGATAGGCATTGATTAATTCACACCATAGATAATCACATCCATGTTTTGCTGCTACTAGCTAGCCCTATTTCGCTGACCTTGCTTGATGTACTCCACGTGATGTGATGATACTCTAGTGGCTAAGTTGATACTTGATACTGCCCATATATATATGTGTGTGTGTGTCACATCTCAAACAAGATGCTCTCAGCTAAAGTGAAGAGGACGAATTCTGGATTTGAACAAACAAGGAGCACGTATTAATGCATATGGACAGGAAACGCTTCCTCAGTTTGGGAAGGCATTAACTTTATAAGTACTGCAGGAAATCAATGCACTTACTTCAGAATTACCACAAAACCAACTCATCAACCCTTTCCTGGCTATATATATAGCGGTCCTATGCAGAACCAGATCTTCACTTGTAAACCAAATCAATCACAATATCACATATATCAAAAAGAGCACAGAGGAAAAGAAAATGGGTTACGCGGCCAAAGCCAACATCTTGCTCTTCCTCGCTGCTCTTATTGGCTTCCATGTCCACGCAGGTAACAAATTTATACATATATGCATGATATTGCTGAAGTCAAAGAATGTAGGATTCGTAAGTTTCATTCGCAGTTCGCCAATTTTTCACTGTGAATAGCTAGCGTAATGAAACAATTGCAGCTATTTGACTGCCTACGACGTCGACTAAAGTTCTTGTACCTGCCCTATATTATTGTTCTTTTGCTATAAGATATACATTTCTAAATACCACTGTAAGTTTATGCACTTAATGACTAGTTAGATTTACGAAATTAGCTAGAGAAAAATATAAATGAAATATTTTTAGTACATCTGATGCAACTTTACTCAATTGTGTAGGATTTGATGTCCTAAAATGTTTTTTGTCAGGGCAACAACATGCTATTTAACACACTAAAAAGGGATATTTCTAAAATCAATTTGGGTTTTTAAGAAAGCCTTTTGTATACATGCAGGTGATGCAGTGAGAGTGGTTGCCAGTTGTCGGACATCGTCATCACGCAAGAGAACACCGGGAAGGTCGTAGAGGGCCAACTAAAATACCGTGTGAGTGTGTGACCATCAATAACAAGTGTTCATGCCCACAGGTTGACGTCAAGGTGCGCTGCTACGGTGTGGACTCTGTCGAGCCAGTAGACAAGAACAAGATCCGCCCAATATACAGTGAGCTTTGTATCATTACGGATGGCAAGCCAATCACCAAAGGGTCAGCCAGTGATCTTTACCTATGCCTTTCAGACACCACAGAGCTTCCCTGTCGTCAGTGCCAAGCCAAGATATGCTGATTAAATGGTAGAGTTCAGGAAGGCATATGCATGGGTCTTGAATAGAGAGTAACATCTTTTTTAGCTGAAAAATTAAACCATGTAACTTTGGTATATGGGCATGGTTCAATATATGAGTTACATTTGCCTCTTCAATCTTCATGTTGATTTGATGTTACAAGGAATAGATAAAATCTATGTTCGATCAGCATGAACTTTGAAAAGAGTTACCTTTTTTGTTCATTTAAAAATAATGGCAGGAGTTTGTTATGGCGTTAAATTACTGGACTAGAGGAAGAATTATTCTTCTCAAAAAAAATAAGGGAAGAGGACTATAGCAGCTTAATGAATTTCGTCATAGATCTTCCCTGCACTGTGATATCTTTGAACTCACTTTGTTGAATATGCGATCAGCTATTTGAGATTTTATTTTTGAAATTCTACGTTCCTCTCCTTACATTCTAACAAACTGCCGCTGGACCTTCTTAATTTACTGATTTTGCTGTCTCGAGAACCTGAAATTGCATAGATACGTACTAATAAAACATACAGTTATGAACATTTCTAAAGAAGAAGTGTATCAATACATACTATATTGTTTAATCCATATTTTAAAATAATATTAGAAATATTATGAATTGACAGCTGGATGTAGCTAAATTTGACAATAAGTACTCCTCTGAAGTATGTTAGAATTATAGACCTTATCTATTACTCCCTCCATCCCAAAATAAGTACACTTCTAGGTAGGGGTGGTAAAGGGCCCTCACTTTTGTACTAGAAATTTTAAGGATCGGGCCGGATTAGGGCCGGGCCAAAATAATACTAGTTTTTGAGCTAAATTTTGTTAGGACCAAGTTAGATTGTGAAGAAACAAACGGGCCATGATCCGTTACCACCCCTACTTCTAGGTTTTGAATAAGTCAACAAAATTTAACTTTGACTAAGTTTAGAAAAGATTTACTATAAAAATATATAGGGGTGACTTCATCAATCTCAAGATCTGCTGACTCAGTCTCTCGGAGGTGCTCACATTGGTACGGTTGCGTGTGTATTCATAGGGTTGAGTGTACGTGCGTGTTTGTGAGCGTCTACGTCTGTATTGTGTTTCTAAAAAAAAAGAAACGATGGATTTTGCACACTGGTAATGCGATTGTAAATAAACATATGAAGTATAAGTGTTTGGCACCTCTCCCAAAAGAAAGGGAAAAGCAAGCAACTGCCTACTGTTGCCCATTTGCTTTAACTCTTTTTATTGGTGGGGTTTTCAACATCACTCCCTACTACTAAAACCTCAAAAAACTGAAATGGCATACACAACTACCAATTTGATAGTACTAATAAATTCAGGTAAGTATTGTATGCATTTTCCTTTTGTAGCAGTAAATAAATAAGAGTTAATAGTTGCAGTTGTTTATATGCTGAAAATGGTATACATAATGGGCAGGATGGAGGCCTATATGCTGGGCTTGAGGGAGACAAGTGACTTGCAATATTTTCCGGTTGTCACTATCATTCAGGACAATTCAACGATAATCTAAATGGTAAGATGAACTACTGTTGTCAGTGCTGCCAGTGATTGCCTCTCTCAAAGCCAAAAAAAAAAGGAAACGGCACTGAATATGCTTTGTAGTATGCGGTGCTTGAGTAAACTAAAACTGAATTACATGTGAATCAAATCAGGACTATCTATGCAAACAAAAATCACTGACAATCGACAATAGATTAACTGTTTAATTGCTTTAGATAGTATTATTGTGAGGACCAAGTTCTGTGTTCAAGTACACACAATGAGCATTCCGAAGATTGATTTCTCACCAATTGTTCTTCCTTTTTTTTTGCAAGTAATAATTGTTCTTCCTTCACTGGTATGCCCATATCAATCCACCTAAAACATGGACCATTTTCAGAATTTCAGTGATTCGGTTAGAACCAAAAGCCAATTGGGATGGGTGCTGCAACTGTAGAAATTTCAGTGACATGGACCTGAAATACTAATTTAGTAAAATATTACATGGAGTAACCTGTAATTACATGTGTAGTAGACTTGAGTGTTGTGACTTGTGAGCAGGTCTCAGATTGAGTGCTGTGAGTAGGTCACAGAGTGAGTGCACCAAAGATATGGATGTGTCATGTATGCATATACTATTATCATAAACAGGAGAGGCGACTGAGACTAAAATTGCAAAGCACTTTAAGGCTATAAGCCGCCACGGAACAATTTGGCACTCAACCGATAGAATTTTCTAAACTCTCCAATTCCCTTTCCAGTTCAGCAACTACGTGCTTACAAAGCTCTGCAAACCAAGCATTGTATTGAAGCAAATAGGATGATTAGAACTGAGAAAAATATAAGATACTCCGTACTTCACATAATTGAGTAGGCTACGCTACGATGTTTGTGTGTTGCGGGTGTTATCGCAGCCGTCTGTATCAATTTGGACGATGCAGGGGGCGCTGCGACGCGGGATTGACGGTGAAAATGGCTCGCATCGGGGTTCCGCGTCCACCTGCGAATCTGGGATACTGGCACCGTCAAAAACTGGCTGGACGCGAGGGATCGATCGCGCAAAAAAAGGAATGCGCAGTCGCTCGATTGCCCCTCTGCCAAAATCCTCACCACCGTCAATAAAAGAATCTATACGCGGGCGACACTTCCCGGCCCCCTCCCGGCCCCGCGCGCCGCCACCGTTCCCACATCTTCGATCTGCCTCGTACCCGTCGTCCTCCTGCCTCGCCGCCGAACGTCAGCTTGCATAGTTCAAGTGCGGCCGTCCCCATGACCAGCGGCACGCCCTTCGCCGTCTAGGGCAAGCACTCAGATTCTGACCTCTGGCAAGGCCGGTTTCCCGGCCTACGCCAACGACAACACCCCTGTCACGGCAAGGCCGCCCTGGGCATCCAGGCCCTGCGCGCGGCTGCACTGCAGCCCCTTTCATCAATTTAGAAGGCTACTGATTGAAGACCCAGAGCACTCGAGGGATCTGGTTCTCGTTTTCTTTAACATCAAGAAGAGACAAGAGGTACAGTTCTCTTCTATATTTCCTCTTTTGTTTTCATAATATGTGGATAGGAGAAAATTCTGAATACTGCCTAAAGGAACAACATGTTATAGTTTTCAAAATCTGAATGCCGTTTGGTGCTTACAAAAATTCAGTAGCCTTCTATGCAGTCATTCATTTAGCCCTTTTCATAGGACCGAATTTATGAAAGTCTGAAATAGCTCTTCTGTAGGACTGAATTGATGCACGTCTGAAATAGCTCTTCGGTGGGATTTATCTTTCATCAATTTAGCCCTCTGGTGTTTGCATGAAGTTTGCATCAGGCCGATACGTATCTTCCCTATGGTTTGCATCAGGTTTGACAATTTCCTATCTTCTATAGCATAGCCCAAGGCTGTCCATGTCCGGCAATAGGAAATTTCCTATCTTCTGCTACGTATATAGTAGCTTGTGGAATGAATCAGTGTGTAACACGCAGACGGCTAATAGGAAGATTCATATTTTTTATTACATCACCTAGGAGCACATGGCTATGCCTTTTTCTTCAGGTTGGAACATATATGAGAGCTCTCTTGTCAAGGGCTTAGCACGTTTCCATGAAAATGGTAGCTAGCACCAGATATTGTTTAGCATAACATATGTTAAATTTTTGTTAATTTATTTTTTTGTTCCCTTCTGGGATTATGGAATAGATGATTATATTGAACTGAATGCCTGGTTATTGTAAACTCTGGTGTCACTGGGCACAGGTTCGTTCACCTAATCCTTGAAGTATTTTCAAATGCTCACAATTTGAGACATTACTGGGTGTTGCTTGGGTGGTGATCCATCGTCGGGTATATGTTGGATGGGCTCAGTGTTTAGCAGGACTTAATCTATGGGACCGGTGGGCCGTAAACCTTTTGGTGGGAAACCACAAACACTCTAGCAACTGTAACACACCCTACTTTTCTAAAGTTAATGCAATAGCATTTGTACTGTGCATTCATGTTGAATAGATGCGTCAGGTTTTTCTTTGTTTGCGATGTGTGGCAGTAGGTTTGAGTTGGGCAAGTTGAGGATTAGTGAACCTTAATCCTCTATTTGGGCTAAGCCCACTACTTCTTTCTTTCTTTCCCTTCTAGCTCTCTTGCTTCCATGTCCGACTCTTTGTTGCTCGCCTATTGGGCCGAGCCTAGCTTCTCGAAGGATCATCTCTCGGCATCTCTATATATCCAGTGCTGCCTAGCGCCGCCGTCGCCGCAACGCCTTTGGGCAACCAACGCGGAGCTTCGCCCGCAAGCCGTGCTATCCTCGGAGGCAGCTACGATCGCCCTGAGACGCTGGTCCGACCCTCGCCGGAGTCGGAGTGCTCGCAGGAGTTGAGGAAGACAACGCCGGGAGCTGCAACACAACACAGAACACACACAAACATGGACAGGGAATTGGTGCGGCTTGAAACTTCCGCGTTTTCTATAGTCTCTATTTATAGAAAGAAGAAACAAATGCCTCATGGCCACGACGCGCACGACACGCCATGTTCCATTCGCGAGCGGCGCCATCCCACCACTCAAGAACATCCCACGGAGCTCGGACTACGACTCGTTCCCGCGCGAACTAAGCGCACGTCGAACACAGTCCTGGACGCACCCCTAACAAACTTGGGCTCACTAATGAAACAGTCTCCAACAGACAAGACTCAATCTATCATAACCGAACAAGCCAGATTTATTTAACAATCTCCCCCTAATTCTGGTTGTGTTCACTTCACCTTGATGACGCTGATCAGCTCGCGAAGCTCCTGCAACTTGGCCTTCCCGAGCGCCTCGTCATGATGTCCACAAGCTACCCTTGGGTACTCACGAAACGCAAGGCACACCGCCCCACCATCCACGCACTCACGAAGGAAATGAAACTTTGTATCAATATGCTTCAATCGACCGTGAAGTACCGGGTTCTTGCTGAGGGCGATTGCAGACTGGTTATCCATCTTGAGTTGTGGTGGAGGCACGCCGGCGCCAACCATGTCCTGCAGCAGCCGCCGGAGCCAAATGCCCTGGCACGCTGCCACTGCTCCAGTGTTGTATTCTGCTTCACACGATGACATCGCCACCACGCGCTGTTTCTGGGACTGCCAAGTCACTGTGTTGCCGCCGAGGAAGTAGATGATGCCACTCATGCTCTTCCGGTCGTCGATGTCGCCAGCCATGTCGCTGTCGCTATACCCTACGAGGTTGATCTCGGTGTCGCCGCTGGTGTACACCAGGCCATAGTCGACTGTCCCGGCCACATACCAGAGTAGGTGCTTCATCGCCGCCATGTGCTCTTGCCTTGGGTCCTCCATGAACCTACTCACGTAGCCCACAGCGAATGCCATGTCCGGGAGTGTTCATCAGGTATCGCAGGCTCCCGATCAGGCTGTGATACACCGTCGCGTTGACCGCCGGTGAAGTGCTCTGTTTTGACAGCTTCAATCTCGTCTCCATCGGCGTCGCGCATGGGTTGCAGGCTCCCGTCCTCGCCTTCTCCGGTATCTTCTTGGTGTAGAAGGCTTGCAGAAGCTCGATGCCGCGTCGCCCCTGCCTAACTTCGAGGTCGCTCATGAGGAACAGAGTCTTCATCTCCTTCTTGAACATGTTGATCACCTCGGTGGAGCCTCATGTGATGATGAGATCGTTGACATAGATCCCCACCACCAGCTGCTTCTTGCCATCACCACGCGTGTACAAGCCGTGCTCGCACTCACTCCGGGTGAAGCCGAGCGTGAGAAGGCTACTGTCGAGCTTGGAGTTCCAGGTGCGTGGTGCCTACTTGAGGCCGTAGAGTGCCTTGTGCAGCTTCAGCACCTTGCGTTCATGCCCAATGGTGACAAAGCCAGGCGGCTGCTGCATGTAGACTTCTTCCGCCAGGTCGTCGTTGAGAAACACCGACTTGACCATGACCCATGAGCGGTCACGACCAGGAGCACGCGCACATAGATTCCATCCTTGCGACCGGTGCGAAGACTTCTTCATAGTCAATGCCTTGGCGCTGTACATAGCCCTCTGCGACGAGTTGGGCCTTGTGCTTGGTGATATTCCCGTGCTCGCCCTTCTTGATCTTGAAGACCCACTTGAGGCCGATGGCGCGGTGCCCTGCCGGAAGCTCCACTAGACCAACTCTGGTTCTTCTCGATCGACGCCATCTCCTCAGTCATCGCGTCATGCCACTCCTTGACGTGCTTCGTTTCCTCAGCTGTCGCTGGTTCGTCCTCGATCGCCACCATGAGCCCCTGTGCCACTTCCCGCTCTGCAAAGCCCGGAGGCGAGGATGCCCCGAGGAAGTTGTCAACGACGTGGAAACGGAGGGGAACGTCATCATCGTGGTCGTCGTCCAGATCGAGCTCCCCCGACGGTGGAGAAGTGAACTCGATTGCCGATGGAGAAGCTAGAGCAGGTGATGGTGTATGGGGCCCAGCTTCGTGCGTGGGGGCTCCAGTTTGGCTTGGCGTAGCGGGTGATGTCGCGGGTGCTGGTGCTGAGGCAGAGCGCAGTGTCACGATCGGAGTTGCCACGGGAGGGCCTCCCTGCCCCACCGGCGCCATGGTATGATGCTCCACCATGAACGGCTCGACGTCGTCGTCAGGTCTAGCTCCCTTCTCCGCTCCCACTCCCAGCTCCTCTCCTCCTCGAACACGGCGTGACATGTGAACGCGCCGTGACACCGGGTTCTAGAAGCGGTGCACCTTGGATCCAGCTTCGTAGCTGACGAACACCATGGGCGTGCTCCTGTCGTCGAGTTTGCCGAGACGCTGGCCGCTGTTCTTCACATGTGCAACACACCCGAACGTGCGGAGAAAATGGACTGGGTGCTTGACACAATGCCATAGATTCAAAAGGAACCCGGTTCAAGAGGAACACGACTTTGCCTTCATCATGCTTCTAGCCATCCCCATCACCGTTCGGTTCCTCCTCTCGATCACGTCGTTCTGCTGAGGTGTGTACGGCGCGGTGAGGTGCCTCTGGATCCCGTGCTCAGTGCAATACTCCGCAAACGCGTGCACCGTGAACTCACCGTTGCGGCCAATGTGCAAAGCACGCAACTTCTGCCTGGCTTCCGCCTCCGCTCAATCTAGGATGTGTTTGATTGCTGCCGCCGCTTGATCCTTGTTGAGGAGGTTGAGCCACATGTAGCGGCTCAGGTTGTCGACGAGGAGGAGAAACAACTTGTTCCTGCTTGGCGTCGCCGGCGTCACTGGCCTGCAGATGTCCCCGTCATGTTGGTTGGTGGCACTCGTGTTGAGGATCCATCTGGTGGCTTCTCCCTCGTGCTCACTGCCCAGCTGAACGAAGAGCTTGCTCTCGTCAAGGTGGATCTGTTCCGGCGCCGACGGCGATTTGAAATGTTAACGTCTACAAAGCACGACTTGTCGCAAAAGGTTTTCGACAAGTTCAAGGAGTTGCCTACTCAGACATTATCTCCAGTAGCGATGCTTAAATCTATTTGGATCATTCTAGCAATAGCTGCATATTTCGATTATTAGATATGGCAGATGGATGTCAAAGCAACTTTCCTAGATGGGAACCTAGAGGAGGATGTATACATGAGCACAACCACGGATACAATTCTGGTAGAGCTCCATTTTAACTCAAATAATATTGACAGCAATAATGATAGAATTATGACACTCAAGATCACAAGCACTCACCATCGACAAATAGTTAAAAGATAAATATTATAACGAAAGCCCGTTTCATCAAGGGTCATTACAGAAGCATTCACCAGGGACCATATATTTCCACTTAAGTAATGCCACTTCACAAGGGTCATTACACAAAAGCCCCATTCACGAAACCTAATTGTTCATCAGTTTCTACTTGCTGATCAGTACTTACTTGTTAATCTCTACCTCCTTTTGCTAATACATGGAGGCCTTTTGCTAATACATGGAGGGAGTAGGTCAGTACACAAAATTCATGATTGCTAGGTGATAAAACAAAAACAACAACTAGCTACTGCTTCACGGTGGCTGGAATCCTACGGGTAGTAATGAACCCAGCGCTTGATCGCCACGCGAAGCTCCACCACCAAACGCTCGATCTGAAATTTTTTAAATATGCATTACAGAGACATGTATATCAAAATTTGCATATGGAACAAATAGAACATAGGGAATGAAGGTAATACCTCGGCGTTAGGAGGGGCCCTACGGTCGATGGGCATGCAATGCTCATCATCGCTGTCCTCAGAGCAGTCCGCGAATATCCAGACTCGCGGAAAGTTCAGCTTGTACGTGACCTTGTGCCCACCTCCCTGAATTAAGAGATGGAGACATGAATTAATACTAAATTTTGCAATTCTGGTATATGGAATTCATATTGACATTAGTTATCAGTTGACATTTGCATGATATGCTTTTCCGAAAAAACACAGGACAACATGCACATCCAAAAAAACAGGATGCTGATTATAATTAGATCTAGTCATGCACATCTAAAATTAGATCAAGAGGCCTACCATGATTTGTTTAATAACAACTATAGTTGTAACTTTAACTTCATAAAAGTCATGCCTTAGTTAAACTACCGAAAGGATTTCAAGTGCACTGGATGAATTGATTTGAATCTAAGATTTATTATTTTAAACAAACCTAATATTAAGAAGATGGTTCCTATCAGTTTTTGCCATTTCTCTTCATAACTATATTCTGCATAGTTGTGTTCACATTTGCATACTAGGTACCATGAATGCCTAAAATGTTATACTATCCAAGAAACCCTAAATTTCTCACACAAATAATTTATATTAGGATTACTCATAGAATTAATTACAACTCAGGAACAACCTCTCACGCAAAGAAAACAATCACTTAACTTGTCTGAATAATCCGTAGTATTAATATTACGTACTGAAATTGCAAAGGGGGCAAATTAATTTGGTAGGAGGAACAAAACTTACTGGGCGTTCCCAGTCAAAATCAGGAAATTTGTGCAGGCGCTCCTCCTCCTCCGCCTCGCTGGCCGAGTCATCCACCGTATTGGCCTTCTTGACGATGGGGTGTTGAACACTCTCACCAGACCTCCGCTTCAGCACCCGTCGGCTGGAGTCTGCATCCTTGACTCCTAGCGGAACATCGGGGACGGGCTTCGGCCCCTCCGCTGAGGCCGGGGACAACGCCGCGAGGCCCCTCGCTAACACCGACGCCGCGGGTCCCCTCGGTACCGCCGTCGACGACGAGTTCATCTTCGCTCTGGTGGCCTGCACTAGATGGGATGGCGTGAGGGGCGGGCAGTGGGGTGGTGTGCAAATGCAAACTGATCAGAGTGGGGCGGCGAGAACGAAGGGGCGGCGGTTCCTATATATGGGTGGACTGCAAGAACGAAGGGGTGGCGGCGGTTCCACAGAAGTCAATAACACGTGGACCCAGCCACTTTTTAGCCCATAAATCAGTACAGAAACATCGGGTGATGGTCAATCTTTAACGGAAATTTGACAGCCAGACTTCATGCCAATGACTCTAGGTGATCCCACATGTCATTCTTATATGCAGAAAGGTTTTCACATTTAAAAATGAAAAAATACAACCAAGATTTTGCTACACTAAATGAGGTTAAATGGAAAAGTGATGAGTACCAAAGTTTCATAACTCATGAAGTTGTACAATCTTTATTTATGTCGTTTTGTCAAATTCCAAAGTGGTTATAACATGTAGTACAAATTTGATAAGTCTGTGGCATAGTTTCTTATACAATGTGAATGAATCAAGGATTAATTACCATCATAGAGTACCACTTTCTCAAAAATGCAAAAGTAACCCAAATAAAGTTTGTAGATGTTTATGAGATTACAACATTTTTCACTATACAAAAAGAAGATTCCCCATCACATCAAAATGTCATAACATGTATGGAGTACTAAATGTAGATGAACTCAAAAACTAATTGCACAGTTTTGTTATACTCTTCGAGACGAACATTTTGAGCCTAATTAATAATTTTTTGGACAATATTTTGCACATACAAACGAAATACTACAGTGGACGATGTTTGACTAAATTCTTGGCCAAACGACATCTATATACTATATTTCGTGTGCATTAAAAATCAAAACATAAAATAATTGGATTACCAATTTGTTTACATCAAATATAATTCTATACTTGTTTAACATTTGATTAAAATGAAAAAAAACATTTGGATTATCAGTGAACTGAATATATACTAGTGAATGCAGATGACGAGAACAACAAACAAATAAAAAACGTCACGATGAACAGAAGATGAATCGCCCAACAACCAGGTGTCGACATGTAGGACCCACAGGTCAGTCACCCATCCGGAGCCGCTTGAAGCAGTTGTGGGCCCCATGTGCGCGGCGTGTACCATTGACCCGCGTCCACCGTGTTAAGCCCGCAATAATCAGCGCGTCGGCCTCCGCTCTCAGAAGCAACTGTTCCTTTCGCACCAATCTATCATCGCCGCCGTCGCCCACCGAATCCCTCGCCGCTCTCCCATTCCCTCGCGTTGGCCGGTCCCAAGCGCGCCTGGAACCAACCCATTCATGATTTTTTGATGAATCTGCTTATTATGTTTTATCGATCCGATCTAAAATTTTGAAACATGTATAGATTTCTCATTCATCGACCAAATTTGATGGTTTTTTTCTGCATGCAGCAAAAAGGTAAACCTATATCTTGGAATCCATTGTGTCATGTTGATCGACATTTGTATACTACATTAGCATTAAAATATATAAGCATTTCATTCTCTAATTTCAATCTATCCCATAAACTTGCATTTGACAATGACCCTTTTATGTCTAACCACATATCAGACACATTTGCGTATACAAATGTATAATATAACTAGGATCGTGCCCGTGCGTTGCTACGGGCTATTTAAAATTTCTAACATAAAAAACTATTGATATTCGCAACATACAATAGATTCATATTATTAATTTTTAAATAACCATGTCAAAATGAGGACCCTTCCTCTAAGAAAAAAAGAAGAAGAAAACCCAACTCATGCAATATTTCTGCACTTGAATAGCACAAGGCTGTAACTGCACTTTAAAAGAATCTACTACTACAGTAATCCTATCTACGTAATACAACAATCCTAAGTTCGTCCTAAGTCAAGTTACATTTTAGATGAGAGAGTGCAGATAATGAGATAAATTCATGTTAACAGCATCATGAGACAATCCAAGAGCTACCAACGAAAGACAATTTATGTTCTATGGAAAGCTAATACAAAATTAGTGTGTTTCAGATGCACAGCTGAAACTATACATTCAACATAAATTTACAGCGCACATAAACGCATCAATAACTAACAGCTAAAAAGCTAACACCAGGCGCAGCAAAATGGTTCAAAAAGATTGTATCCACTTTACAAAACACTCAACAAGTTGAGCCGCTACAACAAATCTCAACAGGAAAATGCCTGGCACAGGTCCGCAGTACAACCTCCCAGCATCCTGGTCCAGTGAAGCTGTGCACTCAAAAAAAAACAAGAGCCGGATAGACTCAGGTTGAGCACAACTCCCGCAACGACTTGTTGAGAAGAATTTAGATATATCTGCTACATAGAGTCCCCGGGAGAACCCTTCTCAATCGGATTGCCATCAAAACATCTAGAACTTCCATTTGATGGCGAAGCTGGTTGCTCTTGTAGTAGGAGCGCTTTTCCCAGTGTCAAAGCCGAATTAAATGATGTATGTCCGTATGAATATTTTACATCAGCATTCGACCCCACAATCAGGGCTGTAAATCCCTTTCTTCTTGTTTGATACTTACATTGTCCCACATCTGCTGTGCTAACTGAATCTCATACACATTATGCTTTCTCACAAAATCTTTTTCACGGTACAGAAACGAAAACAAGTAACTAACAGTTGAGTGTACTTTACAAAGTTACAAAGAAACAAAGTCTCAACCTTATATACAAGTGTTATGCGGTCATCTGAAAAAAGTTCTCAAGTCATAAATGCAGAGCTAAGCTAAATGCATTGAACAGATGCAACATGCACCAAGGGATTTACTTCCAAAAAAAAACCCCGCAGACATTTCCTACGAACAGGTCTAACCTTAGATGCTGTTCATGCAACATCACTTAAATATATAAAGTTGCAATATTATTGCTGATCATGATCAGTGATATACTAATTGGTTGTTAAAAATTTAGAATAGACAGAAGTAACAAACAAGCTATGTAGTACCTTGGCATGAATAAATTTCTCCTTCACTGCAATAGGATCAAAATGTTTAGGCTTGCTGAGTGCAAAGCCATGAGATGTGTTTTCTAATCCATCAGCCCTCCATAACAGTAGAATGTGTAAGTTAAATGAATGACAATAAAAGGATAGTAAATTCTACATCTTTTTAATGTTAGTTTGTACAAATAGCAGCAATGCTACTTTGAAAAATCACCATGTACAAATAGCAGCAATGCAAGTTACAAAATAAAGCCCCAAAACTATACAACAAGAAAATTGAAATGTAGAAGCATCTGAAAGAGGAAACAAAAACACACTCACATCATCAGAAGTAGAGGTGAGGCTCCAGGATGACGATCAAGAAAGAGCATGAGCAGCAGGAAGTAGATGACTGCGTGCCGTGCATGAGCAATACACAATGCTTGCAGGCTCATAGTTAAAGGCATCCGATTTGACTCTGCTTGAAACTGTGAAAGAAGAAAGTCAGTATGACTATTAATTTTCAGTAAAAAGAATTTTTCATGAATATGACTATTAACTTCAAGGTCACACAGGCCAGCAAAAATCAGAAAATGATTATTGAGTTAAAATAAAACTTTTGTTGGAGAGAAAAACATGGAAAAACAAACAGAGCTTCCACCATTCAAATTGAAATTTGGAAACTCGTTAAATAGACAAAAGCACTGCAGGTAATGCATATGCAAATTGTAAGGGCAAAATTACGTAACCATCTGAGTACAAAAAGGCATTTTGTTTTTTTGTAACAGGGGAAAATGGAATGCTTGTGGGAGAAATAAAAGAATAGCATGCAGGAAAAACATTAACAATGCAGTCATGCTTACATATGTTTACCTGATTCTTAAATTATCCTGAAATCATTCTAGGAAAATTGTTCCCTACATGTACATAGACATTTAGTCACCAAGTTCAGATTAGCTGACTGATTGAAGTGTCAATCAACTAACCACGGAATAGGGTATGGAACCTTGAGTAGCTAATCAAGAACATCGCCTGTTGTGTGTGTAATCAAAAGTCAGCTGCCTACAATGCAAGAGCCTGGTGACCGTCTTCAGAATATGCATATACCTGTCCAAAGACAAAAAAAAAAGTAAATAAAACAGGGGATCAGTAAAGAGGCTTCAGGTGAATAAGGTGGACTAACAGAAATTGGATATAACATGACAGCTCAACATTTGACAGTGTGGTATCTGGGACCCTGCCATCTATTCTTCATGAGCCCCTATAATATTGGACCAATCAACCCCCCCCCCCCCCCCCCTGCAAATCTATGGAGGTCATAACGTATGCTAGCAAAAGGAGAATAGATAGTAAAAACTTTTGATGTTTGACCTCATCTTAAGGATATTGAAAAATCAAAATACCCAACCGACTGTGCTTTCACTTACGTTCTTGTGCTTTCCATTGCTCATCCCTGGCTTCTCGGCTGCTCCTCCTGCTCTCCCCGTCTCACCTCTTCAACTCCCTCCCCCTTTCCTTCCTTGAATAAACCATGAAAAGAAGCAGTTTTGCATGAACCAAATCACGAAAGGAATTTTAATGCAATAACCACATGCCTCACTATGGAACGATTGGCATCGTCGGGCGGATCCACGGCTCGATGGAGCGCAGCGGTCGCCCTCGTCGTCACCTGGTCCTTCGCAAAGACAAATCAAATAGCGTGATGGGCAACAGACACTAGATTTGTCCTTTTACCTTTGACGGTGCCAGCAATTGGAGCGTAGATGAGATCTAGCTGAGCCGCGTACATTTGCCGGCCCGACGCTGCCAATCGTTGCATGCATGGCTGCCGGCGCGTGATGTAGGATAGGAGATGGTGTTGGTCGCCGGCAGACGCAGAGATGCGGATTTGTTCTTGGTGCCAGTATAGTTGTAGAAGAGACGACGGAGATGGCCAGACGTGGTCTGCGGCGGCGCCGTCGTCGTCGACCTCAGCTTCCTGTTGGATGAGACAACGGCGCGGAGTGGATCTGATGCCGGAGAAGGGTAGGACGCCAAAACCGTCGCCGTCGGATGGCAGATCGGAAGCGGAGGTCACGGCTGGGGGAGAGGCGAGTGGCGGCGTCGCGGCGGGCGAGGCGGTGGTGGTGGCGGAGGTCGCCGCGGGCGGGTGAGGCGGTGGCTCCGGCGGACGGCTCCGGGCGCGCGGGAGTGGAAGTCGTCCGCAGGCGGGCGAGGGGTCGGCGGCGGAGGTCGCGGCGTGTGGGGGAGGAGGCGGGGGCGCGGGAGGGGGAGCCGGAGAAGCGGCCACGGGAGGAGGCGGGGAGGTGAGCCGTGTGGGGGAGGCGGGGGCACGGGAGGGGGAGCCGGAGGAGATGTAGGCTGCGCGCGGGACAGTTGGCGGGTCGTGGAGAACGTGGGCGGCGAGGGAAGGCGGGGTCGCGCGGAGGAGCGGTTCGCGGGGGGGGGGGGGGGGGAGGAGCGGAGGAGCGACGGTTTTCTGCGTACGCAATTCTCCTTTTTGGTTTTATTAAGATGTAAAGATGTTTACATGCACAAACAATTTGACATGTCGCACTCTCCCAAAACGTCACTTAAAGTACCATAAGGCAACTTACATGTGTGATCACCCTAAAACCATATATTGATGGGCAAGATTTTACAAAGTTGAATACAATGGATGACAAAATGATCAATGTGAAACCAACTCATGAGTTGATGTAGGAGCTGTTTTTCATTAAGGACTCATCAACGGCCGCGCACCTCGCCCTTATTGGTGGACGCGTGAAGGGGATCAGAGGGCCAGTTAACGAAAACTGAAAGGCCGCCGGTTGTTGGAAACTAGAAGGCCGCCAGTTGCTACACGCGTAGTAGTTTGTAGGATGGAAATAGTAGGTTGGTATTTTATTGCCTCCTGCTTCGCGCCCTCTCCGCGCACCTCGCCGTCGCGCCTTCTCCGCGCACCTCGCCATCGCGCCTTCTCTACGCTCGTCGATCTCACGCTCTGGGCCGCGTGAAGTCCCTTCCACGCTGGCACTCATGGCATCGAGGGAGCACCCGCGGTCACTGGCGGAACTCCCGGAGGAGTTGCTGGCAATGATCGCTGGCCAAGTAGGGGCGACATCGGCCAAGCCTATGGAGGACCTTCGGAGCCTACAGGCCACCTGCAAGAACATGGACAGCCCTTGCCGCGATACAGACGTCGGCAAGTGCCTAGCACTTCATCGGGTACCAGTCCAGCAGATGCAGGACAATGACCCCGACCGCTACGACTTCTTCATTCGTAGCCTTGCCGAATGCGGCAACCCGGTGGCCTGCTTCCTCACCGGGATGGACGACATCTTCGGAAGGAACGCAGCCTCCGGCCTCCCCACGACCAGCTCCACTGCGCTGCCCAGGCCGGGTATAGATGGACGGCCTATGTGGCTGCCGTCTTCCTCTACAGGACCAACATCGGGGCCGATGCCGACGCCACTGCAATTGCGTACATGAAACAGGTTGAGGGCGAGGATCAAGGGCAGTGGCATCCATCTTTGATCAACAACTTGCAATCCCTGCATTGGCAGAGTCGTGGTGTTAATCTGGCTTGGCAAATGAGGAGTGTTGCCCTCCGCTGGGGCCTCAGTCAGCCGACGCTGCCAACGGTGGTGCCGCGAGGCAACATTCAACATTGCGAAGGCCCAACACACTGCGGTAGGGAGCCCAGCCGGAGGCGGTTTTGCATGTATTATTTTAGTAATGAATGTCAGCTTCGTTACAAATGCCTTGTCTACTTCTATCATGTCAAGTGTGGCTACGTACGATAATGCTGTTGGTAAATGAAGCATTTGGGGTTGCGAACAGTTTACTTTGTCGGCACTTACGGATTTTATTTCAATGGCATTCAACAAATTTTATGTTATTTGTGTGATAAATGTTGTTCTGTTATACGTAATTTGTGTGATTAATGTTATTGTGGTACTGTCTATTGAACACTCTGGATGATCGGGATGGTCTATAGGCTATTGCTAGGCTTGTAGCCCAGGTTGGGCAGTTTTGGCCGGCTATGGCTAGGAAGTACCTAGCCGCGACTGGCCGCGGCAAGGTTCCTTGTGGCTGGGCAAGGTACGGTGGGCCAGAGGGTGGCCTCAGTTGGCTGGTAGAGGCCGTAGGTGGCCAGAGGCGGCCAGAGTGAGGCTGGGGTAGGCCCAGGCATAGATGAAGTCTTATTGCACCCATTTATGGTCAATTGCAACAAATTTGGGCTGTTAATGGGTGCAATTGACCATAAATAGGTGCAATAAGACTTAATAATTTATAACATAATTTGAAAATAGAACTGACCAAACAAAGTCATATAAAATAATTTGTGTTTTGTTATTTTTTTCAGATGAAATAATTTTATTTTCATATGTTACATCACAGTACAATAATAAAAGACATACCCAAAAAAGAGGACCTAGGATTCGAACCTAGATCCTTTGGTTCAACAGTTAAGCACCTCACCAATACCCTGCGCATGAGGTTGTGATTTCATACAAATGTTTTGTGTACATAATGTATAAACAGTGGATTAGTCCAATCCCGTCGTGCCACGTGAGTGTATGTAAGATTAAATAACATGTGTACTACCACATTGTTAAATATTGTGGATATTGATGTCACTTTGTGCATTACAGATAGACATTACACACAATATCACACATTACAACAAAGCTCTCTAGCCATTCATCCTTCTTCTTCTTCTTCCTCTAGCCATCACAAAGCTTGAATGCTTCTTCTTCATATGTCCTACAAGAACTCTTTGGCATAAAATTGTTATGGCAGTAGACAAAAAATCGAGATAAAACATAAATCAATGCTTTCCATGAGATAGCTTGGCATTTTCTCAAATGTTTGAAAGAGGAAGCATGAGATTTGTGATTTGTGGTTTTTGAGATGAAATCATTTTGGGTATTAAAATCTTGTTTCAACTAGTTTTCTTTAATACAAAATTTGAATAATTTAAAGTTAGTAAGATAATTTTATTTTCATATGTTACATCACAGTGGTGCAATAAAATACAATAATAAAAGAAATACCAAAAAAAGAGGACCTAGGATTCGAACCCAGATCATTTGGTTCAACAGTTAAGCACCTCACCAATACACTGCGCATGAGGTTGTGATTGCATACCAATTTTTTGTGTACATAATGTATAAACAGTGGATTAGTCCAATTCCATCGTGCCACGTGAGTGTATTTAAGATTAAATAATATCGGGATGATCGGGATGTTCTAGAGGCCATTGGAAGGCTTGCGGCCAAGGTTGGCTAGCTGTAGCCAAGCATGGCCAGCTTTGGCCGGCTATGGCCAGGCAGTACGTGGCCGCGGCCAGGTTCCTTGTGGCTGGGCAAGGCTACGGCCGGCCAGATGGCTGGTTGAGGCTGTAGGTTGCCAGAAGTGTCCTGGGAGAGGCTGCTGGTGGCCAATGCGTAGATAAAGGCTAAGGCACAATTTTAACATCATCATCATCTATGAAACGGATTTTGGCGACAAAAAAATAGTACTGGTTCACCACATGTCAGTCATTAACAGAAATTTGACAGTCGGACCCACATGTCAATGACTCTAGGTGACCCCACATGTCATTCTTATATCCAGAAAGGTTTTCACATTCAAAAATTGACAAATACAACAAAGATTTTGTTACACTAGACGAGGTCAAATGGAAAAGTGATGAATACGAAAGTTTTATAACTCTTCAAGGTCTACATTATTTCTTTAGGTTGTTTTGTCAAATGTTAATGGTAATAACATGTAGTACAAATTTGACAAGTCTGTGGCATAGTTTCTTATACCATGTGAATGAATAAATAATGTAGTACAAATTCCATAGTTTCAATATCCACAATTGAGCCTGTGGGACCCACTGCATGCGGAAGGAGGGAAAACCCAACACTTAGATTAACACCCAAGTTAAATATCGCCTCAGAACGTTTTCTGCCAAAAAAAATTCACATCGCGCTATTACCCCTAGTTTAAATAACGCGTCCTCATCCCACGTCCCCCTAAACCTCGCACGGCGGCAGCGACCATAGTTACAGAATCTGGTGTTGTCGGGAAGGCGACGACGAGGGGAACATGGAGGCCGAAGGGGGAGGACGGTTCCTCTCTGCCCAAGTGCACCGCGAGGCCATCCATGGCCAGCAATGGAAAACCCGTGGCACAATGAAATGGGCACGGTGTGGACTGTACTAGTCGAAAGCCGTGGGGAAAGACTACGATACTTCTCTGCTCAATTGGACAAGGGTGTTATAGACTTTAGTGGCCTGACAGATATTAGAGAAATACTTGGATTTGAGCAGCGGGACTACATGTACTACATGAAGAGAAATGAAGATTATACCAGTACAGCGAGTCCTATTGAAATTAAATCTAAGAAAGATACACTGCAAATGCTTCAGTATGTGGAGTCAACCAATGAGAGGAAATTAAGGTTGCTATTGTCAAAAACTGTTGTTGATGCAGGGGCGGTTAGTGTTACACCCCTGTAACGATAGAGGCGGCATGAGCCTAATGGTGATGATGATTTTTTTCTGATGATGAAGAGTACTATGATCTTGATGAATACAAAAATTGACTTAAAAAACAAGACGAGGACTGTGGTACGTATGTCGATTGTTCTACACTAGCCACATGTAGCCTTGACTGCACATTATTCTCATACCAGTGTTTCTTATTAATTTGCAGACCTTCACGATGAGTTCAGGGAGGATACAATTACAACGTTCAGTAAATGGTTAACTACTATCAGAGCTATCAAAAGGAATTAGTAAGTCCTTTATCCTTGTTGACTGCAGCTTATTTGTGATGAAAAATGTGAACCTACTAAGTACATGTGTTTTCCATTTTTTCAGGGGCGTTTGATAAAGCTCAAGCTAAACCTACAGAAGTAGTCGTACTCCAACAAGATGAGAGCAATGACAGCAGCCCGACGCTGCCACCAGAAACTATGCCACCACCACAACTTCGATCGCATGCTAGGAGACCAAGGAGGACAAAAGGTTATAGAAGCTCTACACCTCCAGAAACTTCACTCTTTATTTTTCATTGGTTTCTACAACTGCTATTGTTCAGTAGTGAATGTTATTTTCTCTACTGTGAATGCAAGTAGGTGGCAAGACAGATGGCCATGCAACCTTGAAAGGGTTATCTATAGTTGGGTGGTCCCTGTGGAGAAAACAGACGAACCTTTGTTGATGAGATTGTTGTAAATACTAAGCAGAGGGCTCCACTAATTGGAGTCCGATATTGGAGTGATGTGCTTCCAGTAGTTAAGAATGAGATCGTAGAAACTGTAATGGTAAGTCATTGTTCACCGCAGGCACCTTGTTAATGTTATATAGCAGATGTGTTCCCTCTTTTTTGTTCGTATCCAGTGTTATGATTGAATCATGCATGAATAACAAGTTTCCTTCCCACCAGGAAGGATGAGATTTTGAGGGCATTCAAAATCCAGAGGAAAAGATATTGAAGAATTCTCACTAATGCTACAAAGGTTGGCCAGGCGACTGAGTGCTACATACAAGGCGTTCAACAGTTATGAGGATAGAATAAGGCACAAACCTGCTGAGCTAAACATTGTGGAGTGGCACTATTTTTGCCACTACTTTGGAACAAAAACATTCAGGGTACAATTTTTTCTACTAAATTAAAGAACAACATTGTTAGTTATATAGAAGATGAGTTCAACCTTTCATCACTTAACATCACTGGTTCACTCCTTGCAGGATCACAGCACCCAGAACTCTGACAATCGCAGCCGTATGGTTAGCAATCATTCGGGGGTTTCGAAACCTTACTCTCAATGGAGTTGTGAAAAGGTAAAGATTGGTTACAATATTCTCATCTCTCACTATCTACATAAGAAAATCATATATTGATGCCATGTATTGGTGCAATCATAGCGAGATCCCCAAACTGGTGTTGAGCCACACCAGTTGGAACTTTGAAAGGTTACTCACTCTAGGGATGAAAAATGGAGAAATGAGGTGGCTGAGACAATTTATGTGAGTAGAAATTTGATTGTAACCTCGCGTGCACATAACACTCGTTTAATTTTGAATTAAACCATGGGCACGGGGTTTTCTATCTTACAATTCTTTCTAGCCCACAACATTGTACGGTCAGGAAATTAGCTCTACTAGCGAATCCAGATGAGGGGGATGAAGACACAAGTTCCACTCCTCCAGACAAACAGGAAGAGAAATTTTTCCAAGAAACATACAGGGAAAGAACACATGTCAAATCAGCCGTGTCACGTGGCCATGGTTACATGTCCACTCAAAGTAGCAATAAAGTGTATCAGGAGAGGTTGTTACAGGAGAAGCTCGATAACATTGAAGCACGAGAGCGTCAACTGGAAGAAATAATCAAGAAGCATGACGCTGACAAGGAACGCGAGAAAGAAGAATTCAAGAAGATGATGGAAAAGCAAATGCAGGAACAATTTGCAAAGATGATCAAGCCTATAAAACACTTGCTGCCATGTTCAGAGGTAACCAGATGATTGTACCTGTTGTGTTCATAACTTGGCCAATGCAGCTAATATCTTACCTTTCATCGTTTCAAATAAGCAGAATACACCGCCATCCAACAACAGTACAGGTCAAGTTAAACCTAGGGTCGATGAGGATGCCATTGCTGCAAGAACATTAGTGCAGAGTGCAGAAACAACGAACATGGTAACGACTATACTTGGTTGTGATTGAGAAAATGCATATTTATGCCACTTATCTTTCGCCTGTCCTATTTCACAATGTGCAGACTCCCTCTGAAACCATCAACAATAGTTCTAATAGTTCTAATGATTGGCAACCCAGGTAACGACACCAGACAAGCTTTCCAATCATGATGGATGGTGTCCTGCTTTGAATCATAGCTGATATAGTTTTAATATAAAACTATACATTCCAGATGCATCCATCAAGCACCGTGACAAAAGACAAAGAAAATCTGCCACCTAACACCAGTTATAAAAGTGCCAACATTACCAAGACATTGTTCGTCGAGAAACATGCTATTTGTGCTCCACCTTCTGCACCTTCTCCTGCACCTCCAAGATATATCGCTGCAAACACGCTGGTGATTCAGTCTAAGACGCGATCAGCAAAGAAGAGAGCACAAGAGGTACTAACTGAATTGTCCTTTCTTAATGCCATTTATATTTTTCTAGTTCCAATCCATATGTTGTTGCATATCCTCGTTCCAAGACAAATTGGGTTCAGATGATGTAATTCTCTAATTTATTTACATTCAGAATTGCATGGAAATAGAAGCTCTGGAGCCGACAAAAGACTCAAGATCGGCCAAACAAAAACCTTCGGCATCAAACAAGAAGCACATGCCTTCTAGCAAACCTTTGCTCCAGAAATGGTGAAGATTATCAACAATACTGGGTAGGGGTGATACCTAGACTGTTGCGATGCTAGCTAGGCTGTTTACAAACTTTAATTGTTACTATTAATGCGAGAGATGGACAATAGTGCATACTTTAATGTGCTGAATTTTCTTCTGTTATATGAAGAATTGTAGTCTTGAATTATATGAATGTACATTTGGATGCATCAGTCTATGTTTCGAATATTTTTGTTGCATTAAAGAATCTGAAATTGGGGACGGTGGGCATCCAACGTGTATCATATGGCGACCAATATTTCGTTGCTCTTTCCTCTATGTCTATAGCGACGAACCATAGTTCGTAGTGATATAGTCCATGCATATGGCGACCAAAATTCATCTGAGGTGTTATCACTAGAGCATATAGCGTCGACACATGCTTGTTGCGATTTGGTTAAAGAACATGGCGACGACCAATCTTTCGTTGCGTGGCCATCTACGTGTATAGCGACCAAAATCAGCGTTGTGATTTTGTTCAAGTATATGGCGACGACCAATCTTTGGTTGCGTGACCATCTACGTGTATAGCAACGGAAATCAGCGTTGTGATTATGTTCAAGCATATGGCCACGACCCATCTTCGGTTGCATGACCGTCAACGTGTATAACGATGATAACCAGTGTTGCGATTTTGTTCAAGCATATGGCGACGACCCATCCTCAGTTGCATGACCGTCAACGTGTATAGCGACGATAACTAGCGTTGTGATTTTGTACAAGCATATGGCGATGACCCATCCTCGGTTGCATGACCGTCAATGTGTATAGCGATGATAACTAGCGTTGCGATTTTGTTCAAGCATATGGCGATGACCCATCCTCGGTTGCATGACCGTCAACGTGTATAGCGACGATAACTAGCGTTGCAATTTTGTTCAAGCATATGGCGACGACCCATAGTTGGTTGCGTGAACCTCGTGCTATATAGCGACGGCAATTAGTTGCATTTTGGTTCAAGCATATGGCAACGACAGGTATCGTATGGCGACACGATCCTTTCTTTGTAATAGTGCTTGTTTGCAACAAACCATGGAGGTCGCAAAAACCACTATCGCAATGACGCCTTTCGTTGCAATAACCTGTGTTGCAACGCCACTGGTCGTCGCTACTTCACCTAATTGTGACGTGAGGCACCGTCGCAACACTTGCTTTTTATTGCGACACCGTTTTGGAACCGTTGCAACAACATATTGCGACGAAGATAATTGCGACACCTGGCGATGGAATGAATCTGTCGTAATCTATACCTATGCGACCAAAAACACGATATAGCGACCACTTAGAGGCGTCGCGAACAAAACCAAACGTTGTAGTGTCATTCAACTAATGTTGCATCCCTCTTGATAGTACGGCACCCCTAAACTCAAGATTAAAATCAATAAATAGAATTACCACTTGAGCTTATGTGTCTTCAATGATGCCATACTTGATCAATCTCAATCTTTGAGGGCTCACAACATTCCTTTCTTGCTAAGCAAATCCAACTTGAGCCAATGGCTTAGAATTTCCAAGAGTATGAACCAATTGATAAGCAATTCCAATATCTAATCAATAATGATTAGATGCGTTGCATAGCTTCACCAAATGCGGCTTGATTAATGCATAGAGTAGAGACCAAATCATGATACTAGTCTTCACCCTAGCAAAGTTCCTCGGCTACAAGACCAACTTGCCCTTATCTTTGCTTGGTACCTTGACATGGCTATCTAACTTGATCCCTTTCATTATATCTTGCCTTTTTAAGTTTAGCTTTGCTTTGCATCATCATGAAAACCACATTTCAATTCCATGTCTTCAACTAACTTGAGATATATTCAATATCATCTTCTATGTTTTCTTGGGTGAATTACTTGTCCATAGGCTTCCATGCACTCAAGACCATATAATATCCATAGAATCATGCCTCATTTTGAATGCAACCATTGCCATGGACCAAGCTCAAAGAAATCTCAATTTCTTCAATTAATTTGTCCCAATATCCTTTGACAAGCTTCTTCTAGGTGAGACCAACTAATACACATAAGTTCATGTCTCTTTTATCACTTTTGCTCACTTGCCATTATTCACATTTTGATATCATGGGATAACTATCACTTGTTTGCTTTTGTATCATTAACACCATTAGAGAGCGCATATTCTTCTCAATGATAGTATTGCATGAATATACATAAGAATAAATCCCTGCTCATATGCTTAAGCAAACAAGTTAAATTACAAATCATGTTGTTATACAAATCACCAAAACACATAAGTGTCTAGATGCACTTTCAATCTCCCCCTTTTTGGTGATTGATGACAACATGATTAAAGATTTCAAATAGATAAGAAATTTAAAGCTCTAAACACCTGAGATATATAGTGAGCTCCCCCTTAATATGTGCTTTGAGTCGAATATCATAAATTTTGGCCTCAAATGCAAAATACACATATAAGAAAGAAAATGAGAGCTCCCCCTATATCTCAGCATCCAACATGTGCAACAAGTGTGTGTGACAAAATAAAATAACCCGTGATGCATATGACATGTATCTCACTCAACAAGAGAGAAAGATGTGCATGTGTTGTCCCAGTTTGGCCAGTCAGCACATGCACAAAACATTACACTATCAACATATGCATATCACACTAACAAATTGTCACACATAGTAGTACACATTACAAGTTATCAAATCCACAAATAGATAAAGTACGAATTTATTACATCCAATGTGACAAGCCTACAAGAGCAACTAGAAAGTGAAGCCTTTAATCCATTCTTCTCCCCCTTTGTCATCAATCATCTATAAAGGGCCTAGAGAAGCTTGTAGTCTAGCTCCCATCGTGCGTCCGTTCTTCTCCGCAACTAGAAGGTCGGGCTATGATCATCATGACCGGTAGCGGAAGTAGTACCAAAGATGGAAGCCGCTGCCTGTGAAGCAAAGTCTGCAAGAGATAGAGATGGTACACTCGAGAACTGAACTCTCGCCATAGACGAAGATGTTCCAGCATATGCATATGTTGAGGACGGGTATGTGGCAGCTGCATAGGATGGTCCGGGAGGTGCAAATCCAAATGAGGAACCAAACAGGGCACTCTCTGAAGTAGGTGTGCATGACATAGTCCCTAGAGCACCAACTACTGAGTAGGATGTGGTGGTGGAGGCTGTGATGTGTATTCAATAGCTCCATAGTCAAACAACCCCTGAAACTCCTCTAACATGAAATCCTGAACCTGAGGTATCTCGGGCAGCTCTGGAGGTGGTGATATGGGTGAAGGAGGGTTATCCGGACTTAGTATAGAATGCAATTTCTTCACAGCATCTCGAGTTCTCTTGTTGTCAATCCTCTGCTGCTGAACTGCTGAAGATCTACATGGATGTCCCTCTGACTCTTGCACACTCCAGTGAGAAAGTTAAAAAACTTCTTGATTCGTGATGAGCGCCGCTGTGAACGTGAGGAGCTACCAGGGCCAAACCGGTCAGACCGACCGGTTTTTCCCAGAGGCTCTTGCTGCTATGGAAACTGCTGCAGCTGCTCCCCATGCTGCTGCTGCTGCTCAAACTCTACTGCTTCTGTGTCTGCTGGTGGGTCTGCTCATGGAGATGGCAATATGATCTTCTTAGGAATAGGCACACGGAGTCGTCCATGAGATGCATCACAACAGAAAGTAATGCGCGTGACTGTCTCTATAACCCTCATGAGATAAGGTGCATAGCTAGGATTCTCTGAAATATGCTTGATCTCCTCCCAAATGTAGTCACCTACACAGAACTTGTCCTCTCCAAGTCTCATCCTAGCAAGCAAGTTTTTGGCAAACAAAGATATATCTGATGTGTTGCCACCTCTAGGAGCAAGTGTCGCTCTGAGCATTCGGTTGACCACCAAATAATATGTGTATAGGCCATCGACGACTTTCCCAAAATTCCATGTCTCTGTGCTGGGATACATGAACTTCATGTCCACCGCTGGGTATGCTCCATCTAGATGCAGCCTATGGCGACTCCTGTCAGCCTGCCTAAAGCTAAGTAACTCTGCAAAGGCTAGATAAGAGATGCTATATGGTGTACCCTCTGTCATCTAATGCATCCTCCGGGTCTCCAGCTCATCTCCCTCAAAGTAGACCGTGTTCCAATCCTTCTTGTATCCCATAATGAAGGAGATCTTTCTTGCCTTGCAAGTCTCAATAATCTGGTTGAAGATCATATTCTTCACCTTTTCCATATATTCCCAGTCAATCCACTGCTGCTCGGGGACAATCCTCCCTGTGATCACAACCGTCTGATAATAATCTTGCTGAAAAGATTTGTAAAATCTATAGTCGGTGGCTGTCCTTGGGACTCCTAGAGGGCTCACTCCTCTGAATCCTAGCCTCATCAGTCATCCCATGCCCCTTGTAATTGACTACACTCCAGGTAGCAGGGGCAGTCGGCTCTCTAACTCTGGGAAATGGTGGCTCTCTACCCTCATCATCATGTCCCTCTTCCTCTTCATCTTCCTCTCCTTGTTCTTCTACCATTTCTTCTTCTTCATCATCAGAAGCTGGCCCTCCACCATGTCGGTGCTCAATCCTATAGTCTCATCCTCAACCTCATCTTCATCACTAGAGGTGGTGTCCTTCTCCTCATCCACCTCCTCAATCTGCTGCTCTGCTGCTCTCTTAGGTCGTCGAGGCCTCAATGACCTACTGCTGCCTGCTTGTGAGCTGCTGCCAATAGGAGGGTCATGATGCCCCTTTTTGATTCTTTCGGCATGACTTCCTCTTGGCATCCTCTACTGTCCTTCCTGGGTTCACAAAGGATGTTATACATAGCATAAGTACCCAGGAGATGATTAGCTAAAAGATTAGATAAAAAAGAGAACATCCAACAAGGTTTGGGTCAGCTCAGGGCCAAAAGCGGTCAGACTGGTTTCTTAAAACGGTCGGACCGCTTTTGTCTGAGCTGAGCCAAATCAAGCTGGGGACCAATCTGGATAGATTATGATCAAGCTTATTGAAGAGATATTGCGATATAGTATATCCCTAGTCCATATGTAGAACAACATGCTGCAAAACAGAGACTTGGGCCTCCCTGCCCAAACCGGTCAGATCGGTTTGTCAAACCGGTCAGACCGCTTTGTGTAGTAAGGGCACAAATCTCTGGATAGGTTCCTAGACATACCAGAAGATGTTCTACCAATGGGATTTGAAAGATATTCATCGAGTGAGTCGATCGGGCGATGGGAAGATTTGAATACCTTGAGAACCTTAGAAACGAGAGAAGATGAAGATTTGAATCCAAATCCGATTGGGGAACCACTCAAGCCTCCTTGGGGCACTCCAAAGCCAACAAGAAAACACCTTTTCCTCAGTTGATTCAAGAAATCGCCATGGGGGTGCCTTCACGCGGTAAGAACTGAGGAGAGAGAAAGAGGCGTCGTGAAAGGATGAGGGTTAGGAGAGAGAAACCCAGAGGGGTAAATTATCCACGTGGGCCAGCTTCCTGGGCCAAACCGGTCAGACTGGTTTCTCCCAGGCAGCTAGGAAAAGTCTGAAAGATGTGGATTTTGATCTCCAAAGATTGTTTACTTGACCTGAGAAATTATATGATGGACATGATCTCCACTTTCTCAAGGTTTTCTTTATAAGAGATAAGAATTCCAATAAAACCATTTACTCTGGATTCTTCTGAGAGAGATGGGAAGGGATGGATAGATAAAGATTTATGAACTTGAGATAAAATCTCACTATTTGTGACCAGCCATCAATCAATCAATTTTAACTATAGTCACAAATAGATCGACAATAGTCAAAAGACCAAAACACCAATATTTTCAAAAACGCACACAACCTATCATGCTAGTTGGATTTTTCAAAGACTATCCTATGTCACACAAGAACATGCACACATATTGAGTTAAGGATCATATTAGTATATTTCGCTCACATCTTTCATTGTTTAAACAACTCTTGACAATAAGTCAATATTTAAGCGTGTCAACCAAATATCTAATTGGTACCTAAGAGGGAAGCTCAATATAGTTGCATGCAAATGCACACACTAGCATGAAATAGAGCCTAGATGCACAAGGTAAATGCTTAGTCAAAAAGAAAACATACCTTTTCCTCTAGCTAAGCGTGTTGCGCAATATAATCAATGTTTATCCATATGCATTCTCTCATGTGATAAGCCATTAAAGAAAGAGAGAGAGAGCGTTAAGTTGCACAACAACTAGTTTCATAATCAATGACCCTTGTAAGTGGATGGAAAATGGATCATGAATTATGAAACCTTCATAATATAGACCAAATTCCTTTTATCTAGTGCATGTGATAAAGTGTAGGAGAGGTTCACATACACTAGTTTTGAGCAATAAGATCAATTCAAGGAATTTAGACTATATTATGGAGAGTTGTCAGGACATATGTTAAGACCAAGATCCAAGATGGGAGATGTGACAAATTTACCACATTGGATCACAAAGTGAGATGACAACTTCAATTTGAGAGATTGGGGATCACCACCGACGGGATCTAAAAGGATTGGGGTGTCTCTTTCTTCCTCCAACGCAAGTCACTCTCATATTCCTCAACTCCCATTGCTCTTGACCAAGAAAAAGGGCCTCCTCTCGATCTCTTGATTGGAGCACTTCCCGGACGGTCCGAGGACATTCACGGACTCTCTACAAGATTCTCCATCATGCCATCCGGGTATTTTTGTCGATTTCTCTCTCATTTGGATTGAATCTATGGATGAACATGGTTAGGGTTTGAGTTCCCCATCTGAAATTTGGCCATGGAGTTTGAAATCCGTCTTGGGGAATATGTTGGATATGGTCTAGTGATGGTTTGGCAAAAGTTTGGTTGAAGATTATTGGATATTTGTTGAGATATGGGGATCGAAAGATTTTGGATCGCTGTTCATGTTCGTTGCGAAACAGTAACTCGCAGACCGTCCGCACGGGCAGCGCGGACCGTCCGCCCGTACTTGGCGTACCGTCTGCGGTGCCTGGCCGGACAGTTTGCCAGGCACTGTCAGCAATGGGTTTGAGTAGGGTATTTTGAGATTCTTTCATTCATTAAATACTATCCGAATATATTTGTATATTGACTCAAATGGTTGTTTTGTCACAGTCCTCGTAAGCTCGCCAAGACTTTGGCAAATCGGTTCAAGAAGAGTGGGCAAAAGAAGAAGGGTGATGAGGAGACGTCTAAAAGATGTTGTGTTGATGACAGCCCAAACATTGATGACGGCTCTGGCTGATACTGAAGTTGAATTATCCATGGGGCAGAAGTCTGAGTTCATAGTGGATGAGGATGAGGGATTGCACCAAGGAGGAGTTGGTTTGCATGCTGACATTATTGACGTTCACTCTCACACCGCTCCAAGGAAAGTCTGGACTCAGAAAAAGTATGCAAGGGTAAGAAATATCAATGCCTTTACTCAGCGCCGTGATACTGGTGATCATTACTTTCATACTCTAGTGCAAGAAAATGCTTTCTTTGGTCACTTGCTTGGTTGCACTATCTGGGAGCATAAGAGAGTTGATTTTAATTATCTTGCTAGCAAACCTGTGTTGGTTGATGTGGCTGTCATGCTTGAGAGGCTTAGGCTCAGGGAATTTATGGAACATGGGTGTGATTGGAATGAAACAATTATTAGACAATTCTATGCCACCTATGAACTTGATATTGAGGCAAAAAGTCAATGGATGACAGGACAATCTAAGTATATTGCCACCTTTCAGGAATTTGCAGCAGCTAATCGCTTAGATTATGATTATTTTTATGATGCTAATAGTCTTGATGTGTACCAACAAGATCTTCATGAAAACTCTCAGTCTTTCTATGAGCCTGCAGATATTGGTATTGCAATCAAGTATGGAACACCCACAAGACTTAGGCATCATCCTGCTGCTATCAATAAGATTATTAGATGCACTTTCATGCCTAAGAGTGGAAACAAGGACAAAATTAGAGAATATTATTGGAATGTCATCCACTACATCATGACAGGGACTAGATTTAATGTGATCAAGATGATTTTTGAGCAGATGGATGAGAAAAAGCTGTCATTGGCTGGAAACATGTACTTTGCACCATACATCATGTCCTTGATTAAGGTCAAGTGTGGATACAATGGCCCTTGTGAGGTCAATCATAGGTGGTTTCAGCCATTTGTTAATGCCAAGGATTTTCTAAATAGGCCACTCACTCCCTATGAAAATCATGGAGAAGATGTTGGTGACCATGATGTTGGGGCAGAAGCAGATGTAGATGTTGATATGGGTGTTCATGATGTGCCTCCTCCACCTCCTCCTGGTCCTCCTCTACAGCCACAGGGTTATTGGGTCCCTCCAGAGGGATATTTCACTCCATATTTTGACAGCATGGTTCAGTCTTTTGGGGCACACATGGCTACTGGGTTTGATACTATGCAGCAGGGCCTCCAGCAGCGGTCTGATGAGAGGTTTCAAGTATATGAGCAGCAGATGAACACTCGGTTTTATCAGCCCATTATGACTAAGCTTCAGGGTATGCAGCAGAAGTTTCACACTGATATATAGGCATTGACTGCCTGATTTGATGGATTGTCTACTTCAGAGCAGTATCAGTAGCTAGTTGACCGTCAGACTCAGCTTGAGAGTTCATTCAACATGTTCAACAAAGCTTTCACCGACTTTAGTGGTCACTTCTACAATGTCTATCCTCGGCCATCTTATCCTCCTCCACCTCCACCTCAGGACTAGACCTTTTGGTACTTGATGCCCAAGGGGGAGAGATTGGAGATTGGGAGTGATATGATCTATGATCTTCAGGGGGAGCTTGGTTGCATGAGCATGAAATACTTGAACTTTGCATTGCATATTTATTTCCATGTGTGATGAACTTTGTGTGGATGTAATAAGCTAGAACTTGGTTGTGCTTTTATTTTCTGCTTGTGTGATGAACTATCATATTTCTATGTTGGACTTGTTCTAGTCTATTTATGGTTGTTGAGGCTAACACATGGCATGGTCAAATTTTATTATATATGTGGTTGCCTTTATCTTTATGTTGTAGGGGAAGCTTCACCAAAATTTGTTATATCCATATATGTGTGTGAAAAGTGTAATGAAAAATTCATGCACACATATAGGGGGAGCTATTCTCTCTTATTGAAATTTGAAGACATTTACTTATTCTCTTATTGGGAATTCAGTGCTATGAGTAAGTGACTTCAAGTTTAACCCTCAACTCTATCACTCCTTTGAAATGGTTGTCATCAATTACCAAAAAGGGGGAGATTGAAGGCATCTAGGCCCCTAATTAAGTTTTGGTAATTAATAACAACAGTTGTGGACTAACAATTTCATTTGAGAATGTGAGAATAGGTTAGTCCCAAGAGTTGGAATGAGCTTCAAATGGTGATATGTGAATGGCATGTGTGCTTTGGATCATGGAAGCTCAAGGCAAAGGTATATGATAGGGCTTTTAAATTTGACCGGTCATGGGGTGATTAGAGGATGAAAAATGACTGGATTGATAGGCTAGATAGTCGTACTATTAAGAGGGATCAACTTCGTTGGTTTGATGAAATATTAGGGCCACAATGGTCCTTGAATTGCATGTAGTGCATTTAGAATTTGTGGTGACTAACTTGGGAATTGCTGTCGGACGGTCTGCGGGAAAAGTTTTTTTTAAAATATTAAATCCTGTGGAAAATCCGTTTGGACAAGTCCGAATGGACCGTGGACGGTCCGTGGTGTCATGGCAAACGGTCCGCGGTATGTGGTGACTTCTGGGCCCACGTGCGTTGACTTGTGTGTGCGCCGAGTGTCGGGGCGGACGTTCTAAGGTGAGTCCGCGAACGGTCCGTAAATTACCTCAAAGAATCTAACAGAAGTGTTTCCCGGGGTTCCAGAGGGGTAGACCATCCGGCCATGCCCTGACGGACCGTCCGTTGTGGTGGCGGACAGTCCGCGGGTGTCTGGCGGACGGTCCGCCGAGCGCCAACGGTCATCTCTGACACATGACTGACAGCACGTTATAGTCGTTGGAATTTGAACGCGGACGGTCCGCGAATGTCGTGCAGACGGTCCGCGATGCACGTTTTTGAACTGAGTTTGCACATAACGGCTAGTTTTGAGGAGAGGGCTATAAATACTTCCACCCCCTAGGCATGGAGGTCCTCTTGGCACTTTGGAAAGCTTGAAACACATTCTTGAGCCCTTGTTCTCCTCTCTCTCTCTCTCACTAGCTTTGAGATTGCATTTCTTTGTGAGACTGAGTGTTTCTAGTGCATTGCATCAAGGATTTGATCATTGTGGCACTAGGATTTCATTGAGCTCGTGGTTGATTTGCTACTCTTGGAGGTTGCCGCCTCCTAGACGGCTTGGAGCTCGTGACTCCACCGAGCACTTCAACAAGATTGTGAAGTTGCCGTGGAAGATTGGTGTGAGAGGTCTTTGTGCTCACCTCACCGGAGTGGTGAAGAGCAACTCTAGTGGAATAGAGACATGGAGTGGTTCGTTGGTTCTAACCGGCTTAAAGATCAAGAGAGTCTTGATAGAGAAGCGGTTGAACATTGAATCCATCTCAACGTGGATTAGGGGTGACCGGCAAGTCATCGACACCACGGGTTAAAATTGTGTCTCTTACTTGTGGTTTGATTCTTGTCTTTGTCTCGAGCATTTTACTTTGTGCAAGTTATTTACCTAGAACTTGAATTGTTGCTTGTCAACCTAGGTTGCAAACCCCTCAACATAGGTTTAGAATAGCTAGAGATTTAATTCACCTTGTGGTTCTAATTAAATTTCTCTAGTATTGTGTTTGAAGTTTGAAACCGCCTATTCACTCCCCCTCTAGTCGGTAATCCTAGATCCTACACAAGTTTCTGGGCCAAACCGGTAAGACCTTTTTGTATTGTTAATGATATTAGATATCGGAATGTTATACCACTCATAACTGGAGAGTATGTTTCATCGAAATCAATGCCGGGTCTCTGCATGAACCCTTGTGCTACAAGCCTCTATAAGTACCATAAAGTACCTGAATGGCCAAGTTAATGGATTAATAGGATCACCTTGAATGCGTTCAAGGAATTGTAGTGGTTCAACCTTGATCTTAAGATAAGTGGGTCTTAAGATTAATTTCCCTGTTGCACATGCAATGCATACAAAATCTAAAGATTGAGGGCGCGGACGCCGAGGACGTCGAGACCGGGCACTGAAGGTGTGGCGGGCGGTTGGCAATGGTGCCGCTGCAGTCAATGGAGATGCCGCAGTTGCTGATGCAGTAGCCGCCGTCGTGGAGGCCGTCTCCGGCGGTGAAGCTGCCATGCCTGAAGGGCCTGCATCGGTGAAGAATGACGAGGCGCCATGGCTTGTAGCGCGTGTGCTCACGACAAAGCTTGGGTGAAGCCCAGCCCATGGTCGTTGCCACTGCCGGCGATGTGAAGGAGTAGATGGTCGGCATGATAGTCTGAGGACCAGCGAGGGGACCAAATTTGGCGCAGCCGGCTGCTGCAGCGGTGTTCATCGTCGCTCAAAGGTGATCCTCTTCCATAGGAGTCGGCGTCGGTAGACGCTCAACATTATGTACATCTGATGATGTTGCATTGCGTGCAGGAAAAGAAGGAGCCAGTTGACTCCCATCGATGATGCGCTCGCCAAGATCACAATGGAAAGGACGACCACGACGATGTTGTGTGAAGCGAGGGCGTCGACCATGGAAGTGGCAGCCATGGCGACGACGATTGTACCACATGCAGTGGTAGGAAACAGGAACAACAATGTAGCGATCTTGTAGTTCAATGAACATAAGATCCATATGTACTTGATTGAATGTATGAGGCCTTGTGGCCTCCTTCCTTGTATTTGGATCCAATGTAGAGCAAAGGGCCGATAACGTGTTGTGAATGTAAGAGAACAAGTGGATGGAATGAAAGGGAATGAATGAATGATCCAGTGAATGAGAGAATGTACACTTATATACATGGCCCAAAGGGCATGAGGGGGGTTGCCACCCCAAGGGACAGGCCCCTTGGGATAGGCCCCCCGTGGTGAAACTACAACCGCCACATTGATCACTATAGTGCTACAACTATATTCATAACAGTAACATGGTGAATAGGGAATTTGAGCAGGAGGATGGTTCGGTGGTAGGAACAGATTTTGGTGGTTTGGGTTTGTGCTAGTCCTGCTTAGATTCGAAGGACCGGTTCATGGACAAGTAACCCAACTTTACAATGCAACCATGAGGTCTATATGTCTCTAGACCCAGCTTCCCTTATTAATTAGTTGTCCCACCTGTTACATTGTCGGTGGTCTGAGTGGCACAAGAGGGGGCTTCCGGGGTCGCTGACCTTACTGTGACGCGGGCGAATCCTCAGTGGGTGTACTCAGGTGGGAGTCTATAACTTTTGAAAGGCCATGTAGTGTGACCTTGGCTTATCACACATGGGTGGTGCCTTTTGGGAAACACTACTCATGGTGAAAGTGTGTAACCTCTGTAGAGTGTCAAACTGATATATCAGCCGTGGTCATGGTCAAGAGCGGTTTGGTCTTCTTCGTGTATGGTGTGGTTTTGGAACTTGATGGAATCTGGTGGTTGGTCTTGGTTGCTCTTGGTTGTCCGGATGGAATCCGAGGAAGTGATGGTCACGGTGTTGGATGAATCACTCTAGTGAATAGGTGCATTATTTAGTCCTATGGTGTTTTCTTTAAGCGCAAGTTAAACCTATGTAAGCCTTCCTTGCTCTAAGCCCAATGTCATATTTTTGCTACACTCGCAGAGTACATCCAGATGTACTCACCCTTTTCCCTTTCAACCCCTGTTGTGTCTATATCCGCTGTTGCTCAGAAGATGGAGGTGGAGTGGAGTGCACGGAGGACGACGACTTCGACCCGGATGCTCCCAGATGACTGCCTGTGGAATAATATAAGACATGCTTACTCTGGACATCTCCTTGTATCTTTTATGTTAGACCCTCGGGTCCCTTTTTGTTACAGATTTTACAATTATGTAATGATAGTGTGATGATACACTTATGACGTCACCATATGTATGATAAACTGATCCTGGGATACAAATGGAAGACATCCAGTTTGTTCCTTTAAAATCGGGTGTCGACCGTAGGACACAAACCTAATTAGTTCTGGAAGTCTTATAAAGATCTATATTTTACTAAAAACTTTAGTTAGTGGTTTTTTTTGTACACCCCTCTTTTTGCTCTTGTACTCTCTTTGCTACTCTTCAACTCTACACCCATCTTTCTGCCTTTTCACATAAGGATGGTTACTGACTTCTTCTCCTTTTGAAAATTTTTGTAGATGGTTCACCAGTGCCAGACAATTCACAAGTCCACCGGTGGTGTTAGGCGCTTCCATACTCCAACACACTCCGCCTACACGTCAAGCGCCGCGACGCTTCGTCAGCCACTTCGACTCTGAGGGACGACAGGAAGGCACCATCCCTGACCAGCTGTGGAGGACTATTCAATGGTTGGCCTTCACCAGGTGTCGTTTGTACGAGGGCTTCCGAGTTCGACGTGAGGGGCACCCAGAGGAGTGGCTCGTTCGCCTTAGCATGTAAAGGATGCATGCTGAGGACAGATCACACGGGGCGGGTCGTATTCACTATGCTGCCACTTGGAACATAGTTCACTGCTGGGATCCGTGACACTGCTCGTCGTGCTCTAGAGGTTATCAGCCACCAATACGCTGAGGAGTTAGAGGACTGCCCCTACTGCCACTTCCCTCGACATGCATCATGCACCGGTCTACTATTACCACCCCCTGTTGAGTCAGAGACAAATGGTCGACTAGTGGAGCAGAGCATCTACACCACCACCTTGGCTCAGAACTTGGACATCACCCTGGGCGAGCTCCATCGGTCTCGCGTTGAGCTTACTCGTCCTAGTACAAAAAACCGAACTGGGTCACCGGTTCGACCGGAAAAGCCGTGAACCGGTGACCTTGGTGGTTCGGTTCACCTAAAAGATCGGTTAAGCAATCAAACCGGTGTGAACCATTCGCACCGGCCGGTTTTTTGAAGAACCAGTGAAACGGTACCGGTTTCCTAGAACCGTTCGGGTCAAAAGCTACCACATAAATCCTCTCCGTCCGTGTGCTTGGCCCATGTGCAGCCCATTGTCCAACGCTTGCATGCAGCTCTTTGTCCCACACATGCATGCTGGTGGTGGAGGTCGTCCCATGCATGCATGCAGCTTGCCCTAAAAAAAACGCATGCATGCAGCTCTTTGTCCCACGCATGCATGGTGGTGGAGGTCTGCCATGAGCATGTTTCTTCGTGCCTGATGCTGCGTATCGTGCGAGATGTGGTAGGGCTGCTGATGTCAGCACTCATTTTATTCTAACGTCCAAAATATATAAACTATATATCATCTCGACCGTGTTGTGTTCGGGTCATCAAGTGTTGACTTTGAATATTTCATCAAATGTTTGGATGAAAATAAATATATACGTGACAAAAACCATGTGTACTAAATATTATATTAATAAATAGTGAACCACTGGTTCGACCAGTGAACCACTGGTCCGACCATTAAACCAATGAACCAGTAGCCTCACCAGTTCAGTCTCCGGTTCGATTTTTTGTACTTGGTTACTCGTGCTCAGAGGAGGATCCGTCGATTGGAGCGCTACTCTGTTGTTGTACACTCTTCTAGTTCTGAGTCCGAGGAGTGGGACAACATGTCACCGAGGCGTGAGGATGCCCATTCCCCTTAGTCTTCCCCTTCAGATGATGATGATGATAAGTCCAAGGCTTAGGATTAGTCCCTTTGGGTTAGAATAAATAGTCTTTGGAGGGCACAAGGAAAGGGTCCAAGTCATGTGCTGGACAAACAATGGGTTAACCCTTACAATCCTGACCTATTGCATCATTTCAACTATCACATGAATGTCGAGGCATGTGCACACATCTGTGAAGTACTTGTTGAAGTACATATACAATTGTTCAAGTACATATACAAGGGACATGACTACATCTATGGCCATGAGGGAGGGCGGAAAACCTAATAATAAGGGGAACATAGATGAAATCAAGCAATTTATAAATGCCCGATGGTGACCTCACCGAAAGCATTGTGGAGGATCGGTTATTTTGACTTGAACATGCAGGATGAGAGAGCTTCTAGCAAAGCCACATCGGTGTCCTCATGGAGGACCCACATGGCTAAGGAACTGATTCTTTTTTTGGATATTCATAGGTATTTATTAGGTTGCCTCCATCATCCTGCATGCGTGTGCTCTACGATGTTAAATGTAGGTATCGGCTCCACGTCACCTATAATGAAGTTAAGGAGAATCATGTTGCAGAGGTTATCTCTTATGACCAACCAATTATCCTTCCCTCCTACCTAGACCTTATACTCCATGTACTTGTTGTACAAATAGAATGACTATGCGTATACAACATCATGAAGGCCGAGTCTGCCATCCAGACCAACTTCGTTCCACTCTCCATCCATTACTGGTTTAGATGTCAACAATATTGGTCACCCGCATTGGATGAGGACAGATAAAAATTAGGACCCACTTGGCCTCATCCAGCCACTGAAGCATACAATGCGTCATCCTATGCGCTCTCATCTTCTTGGCAGCGGCGACGATGAGCTAACCATCCCGTCTATTCTACCTCCCAGCCAAACGACAGAGACATGTACTCATCTAAATATTGTTTTGCCGTGGATCGAGATGAACTCATCTGTGTTCTTGACCGTGGAGGTACGAGAAGTTCTTTGGCATCCAATTGCTGCTGACGAAGCTGACGAGTGCATCTTGGTCCCGCTCGTGTGTTTGGCTTCCTACAACTCCAAGCTCAACTGGTATGTGAGTATATGACCACACCTTCCTTGAGCCTGCCTACGTGCATTGCACCTCCCACACATATTGCTTTGGTTGCTTTCATCTTCAGTATCTCGCCATTCATGCATACGTGCTCTGCTCCCTAATGGTTATTTCTACTAGGGCAATTGTATAGATCGATCTAGTTTGTTAGCATGACATTTTTTTTGCCTTGCAGATGGGTAAATCATCAAAAGCCATCACCCCTTCTGGCGGCTCATGTTCCAGATCGGCATTTGAAAAGGTCTTGCATCATGTTCGCCGCAAGAACGGCATTCAACATATAGTTCATGATGCAATTGTAGCAATGCAAAGAGGTTGAGTGGTGGTAAACTAGTGAAGGTATACACTAGGTGCTCCCCTGGAGTTATTTATGAAATTTTTGCTGAACTAGATGAACAGAGAATGGAGCTATTAAAAGAGATGGGATTGCATGGGTTGACTAACCTGAGCATCTGCAGGACACATAAACAGTTTCGTGTATAGCTGTGCTTAGTATGTTTGACCCCATATATTGCTGCTTAAACGCCGATACTAATTCTGAACTCAAGTTGTCGTTGGCAGGGAGAGGATATAGTTCCTGCAGCACCCCAGGAGGTGGTAACTACGAAACAATCTCTGCTCTGTTTTAGAGAAAGAGTCTTTTGATCAGATCACCATAAATTTCCTGGGCAATATTATAGAAAGGACATCTAAGGGGCCTATGACTGAAGTGGAAGTTCAGCAGTTCAAAACCGCTTTCATAATATTTCTCGGCACCGAATTTTTAGCTCCAATATCTCTAAATAACTACATATCATCAAGGTATATGAAGCCCTTGGTTAAAATTGTGAATGTACACAAATATAACTGGGCAAAGTTTGCCATTGATGAGTTAAAAAGTGCAGCAGATAGTATACAAAACAAGACCCTAAACAAGAAAGGCCCATGATATAGATTTTAGGGACAACTCATCTTCCTCTTGAGTTACTGATCTATTGCTATGAAGGCATCTTGAATCTTTTTTAGCCTACAATTTGTCACCAAACTTTGGTATGAACAGTTTAGGAAATTGTAATAATTCGACAATAACAATAAATGCAAGAAAACAGTTGTAATTTTAAAAAACTTGATAAAAAATTAATGAAATGGAGGTGTTCTTTATTACCAGCGTAAAGACCTTGTATACAATGTTCTTCGTGAATGTGGTTTATGGTGCAAGAATTTCTTCCGTGCGTCTTTCCCTTTTCATTCTCAGTCTTTCTTTCCTCTCGATATTTTCAGCCTTTATTCTTCTTTGCCTCGTTTTCCTCATCCTCCCTATTAGGAAGCTATTAATCTTGTATCCGTGTATATTTACCCACAAAACACAGGATTCGCTAATAGCAAAAATAAGCATACCTATGACAGGAGCACATGCAAAAAAGTAAAAAAAATGAACAAACATCAATAAGATAATTTGCTAAACAAATGGGATACTCAATGGCGAATCAACTTATACTCCAAGAACGGTAAAGAACAATATGTGATTAGATGAAACAAAGAATATGCGTTGTTTCTTAGCTATGCATCAATGAGCATCACGTAGCACTTTCAGTAACATGTGCTGAACAACATAAGTTCAATATAGAAAAAGAAAATTATTTTTGTCCTAAATATCATGCACCTGAAACCTGTATAGCTTGGCTAAAGGAACATATTAGACTACCCAATTAAAGTGTTTTCTGATGTTGACATTTTTTCTGATCATCCCACAAAATAAATATATACATGCTAGGCAAAAATATTTTGTGCCATTGTAATTTTGGACCATATCTATTGCCTGTTTGATACAACGCCATGTCTATTGTGGGACGGCTGTTTGGCAAATTGGAAAAAAAAAACCAAGAACAATATAAATCAGAATGAAATATTCTTTGTAGCAGTAGATAACTTCTTATCTTTCAGACATTTCACTTCAGAAACTACATGTCGCACATGCATCATTTAAATTTCTAGCTACAGATGATAGATCATGCTGCGGTACCAGTGGAGTGGAGATTCTACCTGGAGGAACGCGATCGATCTTCAGGGAAGGATCTTGACAAAACAGACGACAATCGATCGTGGCCGGATGGTCTAGAGGCCGGGATCGATGGGTTTCTGGTCCTGGACCTTGACCCCAACCTAGGCTCCTCGCCTCGATCTAAGGAGTGGACAAGCAACGGCATCGGCAGGATCTATCTCCAGCGCGCGGTAGACCCCGGCTGTCTAGCGAGGACGATGCAGCGCGTCTCGGCGGCGGCGGCGGCGGAGGAGAAGAACCAGGAGGGCTCGTTTGGCAAGGACGGTGTAGCGTGCCTGGCGCCCTGGCGGCGGGGAGAGGAAATTAGTGGCGACGGGGAGAGGCGCAGCGCGTCCTGGCGGCGCACAGGCGGATGCTGATGGATAATGTATATGGCGGCGGGGTTGTACGTGAAGGCGTACGTGAGGTGAGGGTTTAGGGCGCGGCGTCGTGGGGTGTGGTGAGGGTTCAAGCAGTACAGACGGCAGTACAATCAAGCAGTAGAAAAGTCATCTGAAATCACCTTTGAAACTGACTATATGCTACTGTCAACAAGCTAACTGTCTACAAATTAGAACTGAACCATTTTGCAGATTAAAATGGATAGTTAAAACGTAATACACATCATGTAAGAAGACAACAATTTAGTAGACATCTCCTGCTGCCTGTGAAGCATGATTAGTAACAGGATTGAATAGACAGAGAACAAATTAAATACATTGAGTGAACTTCAATTTGCAGATAAACCAATAGAATGCAACATACCTTTTAGCATGTCACTTTTGTTGATCAAGTACCTAAATGAAATCATCTATCAAAATTCAAAATCGATAAATCTACCAAAGTACAATAGAAAGTATTTTTGCAGCTCCTTGAATGAGAGACACAGGCATCCTCCTACCTCTTTCACCTTGATTGAAAACGCTTTAAAAATTTGCCACATATATGTATGGAGGAAGCTTCTTCAGGGCCATTCTATCGAACAACTTACCTGCACATGTCGTTGCCTTTGAGCCGAGCAGCCCAGTCCGCTCTGCGCCGCTCGCCCGCGCCCCTACCTCCGTGCGGCCGTTTTGTGCAGTGCAGAACTTTCGGAGTCCAGCCGGTGATTGCTCAGCGTAGTGCCGCAGGCCGCCGGCGTGCATCGTGGATCACGGCGCTAAGCTTGCCAACCTGGTGCGCTTTTGCCGTTGTAACCGATCTGCCGTGCGCCCTTATCACACCCGCGCCATGCCTGCCTGTGCCTGCGGAGGGGTAGGCACGGGGGCAGCTCACAGAACTTCTTGAAGACGGCGATGGGGCGGAATGCGAGGCAGCAGATGAGAGGGAAGTGGGGCGGTGGTACGGGACGGAGAACCAGGGCGTCGAGGAGGCAGAACATTGCGGCGCTACGATGGGCTGCTGAGGAGGCGGAACGGAGATCCTGAAGGAGCGGCCCTCAACTTCTCGAGAAGGCGCGAGAGATCGGGCGGCGGCCTTCACGGCTGCAAGTGAGGGCGGCCTGGCCGGCATGACTTCGGCGAAAGGGAACGAGGATAGTGCGGACGGCCCGAGCGGCGGCGGCGTGAGGGTGGCAGGACAGTGGCCAATATGAGTGGGGAGAGTGGAGACGCAGGCGGCGGCGCAACGCAGCACGACAAGCGGCGGGCGATAAGCCGACGAGCAACATGGCAGGCGGAGAGGACGAAGTCCTTGGTCGGGCGGGTGCGCGAGGATTCGCGATTGCTCGAGCGAGTCGTGGCTTAACGGGTGATTGGCGAGAGACCTGCTACGCATCGGACGGCTCCCGTCCCTCGACGACCCGCATCGGACGGCTCCCGTCGCTTGCTAGGTCGATCCAACGGCTGACGGCTTAACGGGCGAGGTGGACCCGTTAACCGCGCACGGTTTGGGTTCAGGATTCGAGTTTGGAGATCGAAAAGGGAATGTATTAATTCTTGTACAAGAAATTATTAGGCTATCTGGGAATGCACTAAGACAGCATCCGCTACAAGTTTCTTGTACAAGAAATTATTGGGCTATCTATAGATCGAAAAGGGAAGGTATTAACAGAGAAGCAGGACTACTCTAGATGCCCAACTTCAAGGGTTAAACGAACACAACGCCATCTATCGGACCCGAACATCTGCGGAGCCTACGACTCAACCACCAACGGCTACAGGAGAGCCTCCAGACAACGCCTTCAGGAAGGCAAAGACGCGATTGCGCCAACGTTTGGTTTTCACCACGGAGAGCTTCCACGAACCGCCGTCGAGCTTCCAACGCCTGATTTTTTGAGCGAGCTTTTATTTGTTTATTAATAATTGAGTGAATGTTTCTGCAAAATTCAGTTATCTTAGAGGAATTCAACATCAAAATTTTTGTGGTGGCTACCGCCCTTGCTGGCTAGGCCAAATCCTGTAACCCAAACCCCAACTCCGAATAGACATTGCATCCCTTCAACCAGTATATATCACACCCGATTTTAAACACAAAACCAAATACAATCATACATATGCGCGCCGACTTTATCAGTAAATCAATGCCAATGTTATTACATAACGATATACATTAATACAAAATAACTGAGGTCTATATATAGATATATCGAAGTCTTCAACGAAACCAGGCTCTATCTTCACAGAGAGTTGACCGGGGTACACCAGCCTACACAAAAGCAGTTGGATCGAAGTTGCCATCTTCAATGAACTGATCCTTGGAGTTTGTGGTGAGGGGATAGTAGGGGAGAAAGGAGGGATGAGCACAACAAATTATACTTCACAAGTGTAGTAAAAAATGACATTAGGATAAATAGGAGGGCTTTTCGGTTTAACTCGCGCTTAAGCAACATAGTCCTTAATCTTTACATTAAGTCCTTAATATTTACTAGGTAAAACCACATTCTCCTCGAGAACAACCCAAACCTCGGAAATCCATCCGAGCCACTAACCATTGGAAATCAATCTAATTCTCCTCGGAAATCCATCCGCTCAACCATATCCAACTTCGAGCATCACTGAGCAGTTGAACTAAGGTATGCTAGCCCAAGAGCAACTGACTCAAAATAAAGTTCCACCAACACAACCCTTTTCTTATTTCTTCTTTTGTTTTCCTTTAGTTGTATAAGAAACCAATAATTCAACATCTGACATGATGTATGTAACATCCCGTATTTTTTTTATACGGAATGTATTGTGCAAAAATGTGAATTTTCAAAAACTTTTGTGGAATGTGTGCTAGTTAGAAAATCATAAGAGTGTCTTCTTAATTCCCTCCTAAATTCCTAGAATTAAAATAAACATTAATTGGAATTAAGTTGTATTTTTGCCTTAGTGTGATTTTGGGTCTTATTTGGTTTTCTTGGAGTTCAATTGTTTGGAGCATTCGAATTTGAATCAGATTCAAATTTGAATTCAAATACTAACTTAAGCTAAACTAATTGTCTAAAGCCCCTAAACCCTTTGGGCCGAAACCTTCTAACCTAACCAGCTCAGCAACCTCTCCCCAAGCCGAGCCGGCCCGCTAACCCCCTCAGCCCAAACTCCAGCCGGCCCATCACCAGCCCCCGCACCCTCTCTCTCTCACTCGCTGACAGGCCGACCCCGCCTGTTAGCTTTACCCCCTTCCTCGCGTCACCCTCTCCCCCACCGCTCACACCGCGCCTCTCTCACAGCCGCGCCGGCGCTCCACGCCAAGGGCCGCCGCCCGACCGCTGGATGCCCGCCGCGTGGCTTAGGGCACGGACGCCGAAGCCATCAGCCGTTCACGCCCCGCCCTCGCGCCGCTAACCCAAGCCGGGCGCCTATTTAAAGGCCGCCAGCGCCGCCACTCCCTGTTTCAGCCGCCTCTTCCCCGCTGGGGATTTCCTTCCACCCAATCCGCCGCCACTCCATGTTCCAGCCGCCTCTTCCCCGCTGGGGATTTCCTTCCACCCAATCCGCCGACACCAGTGCTCAAGAGAGGAGGGAGGAGAAGGAAGGAGGGGGAAGGAGACGAGGAGGAGACGCCGGAGGGAAGAGTACCGCGAGCGCCGCCCGGAGCGTCGCGCCGTCGTCTTCGAGCCGCCGCCGCCGAGCAAGGAGGAGGACGCCGCCGGCCGAGAGAACCGCGAGCCCGACGAGTCCGCCGCCGTTCCGCGAGCCGCCACCGAGCTGCAGCGAACGACTACACCACCCACGGTGAGTCGCCGCCGCCGCGCTCCCCTGTTTCTCTGTGAACGCCGGCCGTCGTGCCGTGAGCCGCTCGCCGTCGCCGCCTTGCAGCCCTTGTCTGTCGCCGGCCTTCGAGCCGTGCTCTTGTGCAGGTCCCCTTCGTCGTGAGCCCTTTTTCCGCAGCCCGCCGTCGCCGCTCGCTATCCCAGGCCGCCATGGCCGCCGCGCGTCGAGCTCCGCTCGGGCCGCGCGAGCGCCACCGTGGCCGCGTCGCGCACAAGACTGAGGCTTGCAGCGCGCGCGTGAGCCAAACCCGCTCCGAGGCTGCACCTATGCAGCCGAGGGCCAAAAGACCCCCAGCGACGCCCCCCGCCGCCTCACCGCCGTGGCCGGAGCTAGAGCTCCGCCGGCGCTCGTCGGCAGGCCGCCTCGCCGGCCAAAGCCTCGCTTTTTCTTTCCACCCGCATCCGCGAAACCCGGCCGAAGCTTTTCCCCTATCCCCGAGCCACGTCGGCCGCTCCTGGCCCTAGCCGTCACCGGCCGCCGCCGCTCGCCGGTGCGCCAGAGCGCGCACGTCGCGCGACGCCGCGCCCAGCACACTCGTGCGCCGAGCCGCACCACGGACCACACCAACCGCGCACAGCAGCATCCGCAGACGATCCCGTCCGGCCACACCCAGATCCCGTGCTCTCGGTCCATGTGGACCGCAAACCTGGTGCACGGTGGACTTGGTCCACCGCGCCCTAGGCCAGTCAGGCCGAAACCCAGCCCTTCGTGGGCCGAATTCCAGCGCCTGTTGGGCCGAGCCAAGTGCTTTCAGCCCAACTCGCCCCCTTCCTTTTTTCCTTTTTCTTTTTAACCCTGCTGACCGCCGGGCCCCACCTGTCACTGACATGTGGGCCCACTGACCCCACTGACCTTGACTGGTCAACGTTGACCGAGTCAACGCTGACGTCATCCGGGCCCACGATGACGTCAGCATACCCAGACCCATTGATGACGTCAGCATGACGTCTTGCTGACGTCGGCAGTGATGACGTGGCGCCACCAGGGGCTGCCACGTGTCCCTGTCTGTTATTTTATTTTTTTGGAATTAATTAAATGATTTCAGAAAATGATTTAAACTTCAAAAATTAATAATAAATCAACCGTAGTTCAGAAAAATATGAAACCAGTTTCATTATTTTTCTAAAATCATGACCTACGCGTTAGAATTGAGTTTGGTGTTGTTTGGCTCTTCCTTGGTTCTCGTTTGGAGTTTATTTGCTAGTAGTCTCGGTAATTGAATTACGGATCGGTATTTAGGAGGACCGGAGACTCACGTCGGGACTGAGGAGGAGGAGTTTGTTGAGTACTACGACGAGGAGGAGTCACCAGGTTCACGCCCATCCATTCTCTGAACGCCTATTAGACATGCTTGTAGAAGTGCTATGCTTTATTTACTCGCATGAACTGCCTGAGATGATAAATCGTGCATAGCATGTTTAATTACCTTTTCCTTGCTATCCTACTGCTATATTTATACCTATGCTGTTGAGAATGCTCCGCTTGCATGCGAGTGAGGAAAATTGATACTTTTAACTGTTTTCGGCGTGAGTGTGAAAATAAAGGAGTTGGAGGATTTGAAAACCCCCTTTTGTTGAAGTGAGCGCACCATAACCCAATCCTCGGATTGGGGGCTTGGGAAGTACACTTGGGTACTTCCTACGGAGTGCCTGTTGCGGGCACACGATTGGTTTGACCCGATGTTGAGGAGTTGGCGGCGATACCTGTAATGGGTGCGACTAGCGGACCACCGTGGTGGGTACGCATTTCGAGAGAAGAGCTCACTTCGACAGTTTGAGGACCGGTCGGACTAGCTGCTTCATTGGGACTTATCGTGCACTCTGTGTGTCCATTATGAGGGTGGGCCCGATCCGAGCCTAGCAAGTGCGGTGCCAAGCCTGCAGGAGGATAGTGTTTTAGTGTAAGGGGGACTGGTGTTGACCTTTGCTCCCTGATTTGCTTTGGCCCCCGACTGGCCCCGGGGGAGTGCATCACAGTTCCGGGGTGACCACTTGCGGGAGGATGCGCCCAAGCCCGGAAAAGCAGGATGGTGCCGTAACTACTAGACCTCCGTTCGGTGTTGTGTGGCTCAGTTGGCTTGCTACCTCCTGGGTGCACTTCGCATAGATTCCAGGTGTACACACTCTGCAGAGTTAAAACTATACGTATAGCCGCGTCCTTGGTCATGGACAACCCCCTTTGAACTGCTCATTCTGTTAGTGTTTTGGTGACTAAAACTTCTACCTCTCCCCTTTTTAAACTAAGGACCCGGCATGGCCGATGAGATGGGAGGAGCGGGAGTTCTCCCATCGAATAGATGTTGGAGACGGGAGCCTGTTCTGTCAGGATTGCCCGTGGAGGTGTGTGTTGGTGTTGGAAATTGTTTTACAAACTTCTATATGCCGCTGCATAGGAAACCCCTGGCTTTTCCTTGTCTATTTGTATACTAGATTAGTCCACCTTAAAGCTTGCACATCTATGGATGGTGACGTGGAACTGTTCCAATCCTTGGGAACAGTTCAAGGTCTTCCAGGTTACGAGTCTGACTTCGACAACAACGCTGATGGATGGTACGACTGAGGTGCGGCGCTACGCTCGAGTAGTTGCCTGTGGAGGAGATGAAGATGAAGCCCTAATGACTTAGCTACCGCTGCGTTGGCTTTCCTTTCTGTCGATTTAGCCCAAGTGGCTTGTACCCGTACTTCCTATGTTGGGAGATGTAATAACCTAAACATTGCACTGTTTTATTCGACGTATGGATGTGATAACCTCTGGAATGAGTTCTGTATGCGATAGCAGTTGATTCTGGGACTATCGCGATGATACAAGGAGTCAGATTTTCGGTAAGGAAAATCCGATTCGTTTCAGTTGGTATCAGAGCCATACTTGACCGTAGCACGCACCTTTAGAATGGCCGTTAGCAATTAAGAGTTCCGAACGATTCCATTCCCTATATTATCCTTGTATTACATACTTCTGTCTCATACCTTGAAAATTCTTACTTATCTACGCTGACTACTCTTATGTGACCTTGCAGTGATGGAGCCGTCCCCAGAGTTCACGCCGGTGGATATGCACCATGCCCCGCGAGTTGGGCAGGTGCAGTGGTTGGACCGCGTGCTCGAGAAGATGGGGACGAGCCCACTACGGTGTGACCATGGTCACCGACCACGCTTCGGTGTACGCCATGGCCACACTCGTCGTCACGAGGACCCCGACCGTCCCCAACTTCCCTGGAGACGTGGTTCACGCCGTCGGACTCACCATGGAGTCCGCGGTGCAGGCCGCGGCATGGAAGATGCTGAGGAGGCTCATGACTCAGTACTGGGACGAGACCTTCAGCGAGACTAGCTTTAGGCTCTTTCCCCGCTCCCTCGAGGGGGTAGAGGACCCTGACGCACTGCTGACCTCGATAGAGGAGGCTCCCTTCCTCGAGGTGGACGGAGTCGCCCAGACCACCGGGCGTTACCTCCTCGACCTGGACCGCTACACTGCCAACCTGGAGCAGGAGACTACCCGTCTGCACGACACGCTCTCAGCTAGCGTCATCCTCAACCAGCAGCTGAAACATGAGTGCGAGACCGGCAAGGCACGCCATTGACACCCTGAGCAGCCGACTCGGAAAGTGTGTCGCCGACCTCGACGACGAGCGGGCCAAGCTGCTCGAGACCACGCATGCCAAGCTGTGCGCAGAGGAGAGCTTTTCACGTGTCGAGGAGGAGAACCGCCGGCTGAGACAGGAGAATTTGAACATCAAGAGAGAGCTTGGACACCGCTCCAACAAGTGGAGTCAGGCAGAGAAGGAGCTGAAGAGACTCAGGCCCGAGGTGGGCAAGCTGACGAGCCAGTTGGAGGGCTGTAGAGGAGGATATTTGATGTGCTCACACCTTCTGCACTCAGTCCAGGAGCGTCTCAAGAAGATGGAGGAGGATAGCGCGCACAACGTCGGCAGCATCGCTAGCCTGACACGTGCTACTATCTTCTACCGGGACAAGGCCGTGAGGACTCAGGTGACCTGGGAGGCAGCTGACGCTCTCAGAGTCGCCGAGATGCAGGATCTCCTCGACGAGGTTCCCCTGGCGCGTCGGCCGCTACTCACGGAGGAGGACTTCGAGCTCCACCCCACTGGGCTCAAGTGGCACAGGTGCCCCTACGCGAGCATGCCTACCCCAGTGGAAACCGAGGAGGTCAAGGCCGCTCACAAGCTGCTTGGGAAGATCTTCACGGAGCACCACTCGGAGGAGGAGCGGACCGTTGTCACCTACAAGAGGGCCCACACTGAGTAGGACTCGAGAGTCATGATCATAGGAGTAGAGTTGTAAGCTAGGAGTAGTCTTCATGAGTCTGTATCCATGAGCCGTGAGCATGTTCCGGCAGATGTTGTCATGTCATGAGATATCCATGTACATCCCATGATAGATGTAAACCCCCTTTTGAGATCACTCGATGTATTAGCACCGATGTCTGTGATGATTGATTGAGTGACTGGTTCTTTCTTGTTTTCTTGGTTCTTCTCGTTGTTCCTATTGAGTGTAGATTTGAGTAGTAAAACCCATTTTCTTTGTGAGATGTGCCCCGATCGTAGTGCATGATAGGCTTACGACTCTCGCTAACTTTTCCTCACGACATTGCAGAGCGATGTCGGTGAGAAGGCCGGGCTCCTGTGGCAGCCCCTGCCCCGGGTCGTGGCCATGGACGCGGCCGAGGTGTCGTCGCCCCTCAGCCGAACCCGATCGGCGAGGACGCTCGTGAAGATGCCCAAGAGGACGAGCAGGAGGTTGTGGCTGAACCACCACAGCAGAACAGGAGGGGCAGGAACAACCGTCAGCAGCAGGATCCACCGCCCCCGCCGCCTACTTTGGCGGAGGTGATGGCAACCCAGGCCCTGCACATGGGGAGGATGGCGGACGCCTTCGTCTTGCTGCAGCAGCAGCAGCAGCAGAACAATGGGGGCAACCGCAATGCACCACGCCCAGACGACCTGTCCCGCAAGATCGAGAGGTTCATCCGCCTAAAGGCCACGACCTTCAGCTACTCCGATGATCCCCTTGATGCGGACGACTGGCTGAAGGTGATTGAGACTAAGCTCGACCTCACGGACTGCACCGACGAAGAGAGTGTGGCGATCGCCGCCCACCAGCTTGAGGGTCCTGCCAAGTCTTGGTGGGACGGGTTCTGTGACTCACACCCGAACCCTGCCACCATCACCTTGCTGGAGTTCTGTGAGGCCTTCCGTGAGCAGCACGTGCCGAGGCAGGTGCTCATCCAGAAGGCACAGGAGTTCCGTACCATGACACAGGGTACCTTGCGTGTCGAGGAGTACGAGCGCCACTTCATGAAGATGGCAAGGTACGCGCCTGATGAGACTAACACTGATGAGAAGAAGCAGATCTAGTTCCACAGGGGACTGCACCACGGGATTCGCCAGATTGTGGCCGGGAGCGACCACAAGTCCCTTCGCCACATGGTGAACCACACGATCGCTGTGGAGAAGGAGAGGATCGGCCACGAGGATCGCATGAGGGCTCGAAAGAGGCCGTCGGACTCCTACTCTCGTGACAGGCCTCAGCAGCACCCCAGGAGTGGGCAGAGCAACTTGCTGAGGGGCAACAGCTTCCGCTCCGGACCCAGCCAACCCAACCATGGGTACGGAGGAGGCAGCAACAGCCAGCTCGCGGTGAACCGCAACACGAGCTACTCTACATCTGCAGGCAGTGCCTGGAAGCAGCCCCAGCAGTCCGCGCAAAGGACTCCGGGCAACGCGTCGTACACTTGCTTCAGCTGCCACCAGCCTGGACACAAGTCCTACGACTGCCCGTTGAAGAAGCGAGACTTCCAGACTCCCGCCAAGACCCCAGCTTCTGGATGGAGGCCCCCTCAGACTCAGCCCTGCCCCTCTGGCACTCGTGGGAAGCTCAACCACCTCACGGAGGAGGAGGCCATGGAGGCACCAGACGTCATGACTGGTGAGTTCATAATTAATGGTTATAAAGCATTAGTTCTGTTTGATTCTGGTGCGCATGGTTCTTATGTTTCCTCAAAGTTTGTGGCACAAAAGTCTCTCCCTATGGTACCCCGTTCTCGACCTATAGTCACTAGTTCACCGCTAGGTGATATCCGATGCACCAACATGTGTAGAGATGTTGAGATCATCATGAGAGGGCAGAAGTTCCTGGTAGATCTGACAGTGTTGAAGTCGGATGGGATTGATGTCATTCTCGGGATGGATTGGTTGACACCACACAAGGGCGTGATTCAATGTTCGCCCCGGCTTGTGATATTAGAGCACCCCAGTGGTGGAAAGGTGGAGATAGCCCCTCTGCAGCAGAAGGAGACTCAGATGTTGTGCCATCTGGTAGAGAAGTTGTTGGAGCAAGTTCCGGTAGTGTGTGAGTACCCGGATGTGTTCCCGGATGAATTACCCGGGCTACCACCAGATCGGGATGTTGAGTTCGAGATCAACCTAGTTCCAAGAACCGCTCCGATTGCCAAGCGTCCCTACCGCATGTCTGTTGAAGAGCTGGAAGAGCTGAAGAAACAGTTGAAGGAGCTGATTGAGAAAGGCTATGCGAGGCCAAGCGCCTCACCTTGGGGTTCCCCGGTACTGTTTGTTCGCAAGAAGGACGGGTCCATGAGATTGTGCATCGATTACCGATCTCTGAACGCCGTTACTATCAAGAACAAATACCCGTTACCCAGGATCGATGACTTGATGGATCAGTTGAAGAAGGCCAAGTACTTCAGCAAGATTGATCTCCGATCCGGTTACTATCAGATGAAGATTCGGGATATTGACATTCTGAAGACCGCCTTTGTGACCCGTTATGGACAGTATGAGTTCACCGTAGTGTCCTTTGGGCTCACAAACGCGTCGGCATACTTCATGAACATGATGAACAAGGTGTTCATGGAGGAGTTGGACAAGTTTGTCGTCGTCTTAATCGACGACATTCTGATCTACTCCGAGACAGCCGAAGAGCATGAAGAGCATCTGAGGATTGTGCTAGAGAAACTCAGGCAGAATCAGTTGTATGGCAAGTTCAGCAAGTGTGAATTCTGGCTAGAGAAGGTTGCATTTCTGGGTCATGTCCTGAAAGTTGAAGGAGTGGCAGTGGATCCAGAAAAGATTGAGGCAGTGTCCGATTGGCAGCAACCGAAGAACGTCACAGAGATCAGGAGTTTCCTTGGTCTGGCAGGTTATTACCGCAGATTCATCGAGAACTTCTCCAAGATCGCGAAGCCGATGACAGAGTTGCTCAAGAACAATGTGTCGTTTGTCTGGTCAGATAAATGCGAAGCCAGCTTCCAGGGGCTCAAGACAAGACTGACTACCACCCCCGTTCTCACCCTTCCCGATCTCAGAAAGGACTTCGTGGTCTATTGCGATGCATCGAGGCAAGGCCTCGGGTGTGTTCTTATGCAAGATGGCAAGGTACTCGCTTATGCTTCTCGCCAGCTGCGGAAACATGAGGAGAACTACCCTACCCATGACCTGGAGTTAGCAGCCGTAGTGCATGCTTTGAAGATATGGAGGCACTATTTGATTGGCAACAAGTGCGACATATACACCGATCACAAGAGTCTGAAATACTTCTTCACTCAGTCAGAACTAAACATGAGGCAACAGAGATGGCTAGAACTGATCAAGGATTACGATCTGAACATTCAGTAACACCCAGGAAAGGCAAATGTAGTAGCTGATGCTTTGAGCAGGAAGAGCTATTGCAACAATTTGATGGTTCGGCAAGAACAACCCGAGCTGCACAAAGAACTGGAGAGTTTGAGGCTGGAGATAGTTGAAGCAGGGCAGTTGAATGAGTTGAGGTTCAAGTACGATTTGGAAGACCAGATCCGGCAAGCTCAGAAGAGTTGCCCAGAGATTGAAGACCTAGTCGGGTTGATGCAGAGAGGACTTGCAGCTGACTACCGCATCGATGAGCAGGGCACTGTGTGGCTGAAAGATCGCATATGTGTACCACAGAACGAGAGCATCCGACAGACGATCCTGAAGGAGGCTCACAACTCTAGGTACTCCATCCATCCAGGATGTACCAAGATGTATCAGGACCTAAAGGATCGCTTCTGGTGGAAGGACCTGAAGGTTGATATAGCCGAGTACGTAGCCAGATATGACACGTGCCGGCGAGTCAAGGCTGAGCATCAGTGACCAGCAGGACTACTACAACCCTTAGACATTCCGGTGTGGAAGTGGGATGATATCAGCATGGATTTTGTGGTGGGGCTACCCCGATCGCAGAAAGGGCACGATGCCGTTTGGGTAATAGTCGACCGCCTCACTAAGGTAGCGCACTTCATACCGGTGCACTCATCTCACACCGTGGGCAAGTTGGCGGATCTCTATATCACCCACATTCTGAGGCTGCACGGAACTCCGAGGAGCATTGTGTCAGACAGAGGACCTCAGTTCACCGCCAAGTTCTGGCAGAGCTTGCATGCCGCTGTGGGTACCAATTTGAAGTACAGTACAACCTTTCACCCTTAGACAGATGGTCAGACAGAACGTGTGAACCAGATACTAGAAGATTTGCTGAGAGCTTGTGTTCTGACTTATGGCAGCGATTGGGAGAAGAGCTTGTCCTATGCAGAGTTCTCCTACAACAACAGCTATCAGGCTAGCCTGCAAATGTCACCGTTTGAGGCACTATATGGCAGGAAATGCAGAACTCTGCTTATGTGGTCAGAGGTTGGAGAACGACCCCTCTTTGGCCCCACAACCATCGTTGAGGCCGAAGAGAATGTGGCCAAGGTTCGCGACAGTCTGAAGATCGCGCAGAGTCGCCAGAAGAGCTATGCTGACAAGAGAAGAAGAGAATTGTCCTTCGAGGTTGGGGATCATGTGTATCTCAAAGTGTCCCCACTTCACAGAACCAAGAGGTTCCATGTCAAGGGCAAGTTAGCACCAAGGTTTGTGGGACCGTTCGGAGTTGTTAAGAGAGTTGGCAAGGTGGCTTACCGACTCGAGCTACCCGAGTCACTAGCCGGAGTGCACCCCGTGTTCCATGTGTCACAGCTCAGGAAGTGTCTCCGAGTTCCAGAAGAAGAGGTACTGGCAGAGGCCCTAGACTTGCAAGATACACTCGAGTACATGGAGTACCTCACCAAGATTCTGGACAGGGCAGTGAAAGAGACCAGGAGAACCAGCATTCCCTTCTGCAAGGTTCAGTGGAGCAATCACACTGAACGCGAAGCAACGTGGGAAAAGGAGGAAGTCTTGAAGGAGAAGTACACTCACCTCTTCGTTCCCGAGTAAGTTCTTAATCTCGTGGACGAGATTCTCGTGAGGGGGGGAGACTGTAACATCCCGTATTTTTTTTATACGGAATGTATTGTGAAAAAATGTGAATTTTCAAAAACTTTTGTGGAATGTGTGCTAGTTAGAAAATCATAAGAGTGTCTTCTTAATTCCCTCCTAAATTCCTAGAATTAAAATAAACATTAATTGGAATTAAGTTGTATTTTTGCCTTAGTGTGATTTTGGGTCTTATTTGGTTTTCTTGGAGTTCAATTGTTTGGAGCATTCGAATTTGAATCAGATTCAAATTTGAATTCAAATACTAACTTAAGCTAAACTAATTGTCTAAAGCACCTAAACCCTTTGGGCCGAAACCTTCTAACCTAACCAGCCCAGCAACCTCTCCCCAAGCCGAGCCGGCCCGCTAACCCCCTCAGCCCAAACTCCAGCCGGCCCATCACCAGCCCCCGCGCCCTCTCTCTCTCACTCGCTGACAGGCCGACCCCGCCTGTCAGCTTTACCCCCTTCCTCGCGTCACCCTCTCCCCCACCGCTCACACCGCGCCTCTCTCACAGCCGCGCCGGCTCTCCGCGCCAAGGGCCGCCGCCCGACCACTGGATGCCCGCCGCATGGCCTAGGGCACGGACGCCGAAGCCATCAGCCGTTCACGCCCGCCCTCGCGCCGCTAACCCAAGCCGGGCGCCTATTTAAAGGCCGCCGGCGCCGCCACTCCCTGTTCCAGCCGCCTCTTCCCCGCTGGGGATTTCCTTCCACCCAATCCGCCGCCACTCCCTGTTCCAGCCGCCTCTTCCCCGCTGGGGATTTCCTTCCACCCAATCCGCCGACACCAGTGCTCAAGAGAGGAGGGAGGAGAAGGAAGGAGGGGGAAGGAGACGAGGAGGAGACGCCGGAGGGAAGAGTACCGCGAGCGGCGCCCGGAGCGTCGCGCCGTCGTCTTCGAACCGCCGCCGCCGAGCAAGGAGGAGGACGCCGCCGGCCGAGAGAACCGCGAGCCCGACGAGTCCGCCGCCGTTCCGCGAGCCTCCACCGAGCTGCAGCGAACGACTACACCACCCACGGTGAGTCGCCGCCGCCGCGCTCCCCTGATTCTCTGTGAACTCCGGCCGTCGTGCCGTGAGCCGCTCGCCGTTGCCGCCTTGCAGCCCTTGTCTGTCGCCGGCCTTCGAGCCGTGCTCTTGTGCAGGTCCCCTTCGCCGTGAGCCCTTTTTCCGCAGCCCGCCGTCGCCGCTCGCTATCCCAGGCCGCCATGGCCGCCGCGCGCCGAGCTCCGCTCGGGCCGCGCGAGCGCCACCGTGGCCGCGTCGCGCACAAGCCTGAGGCTTGCAACGCGCGCGTGAGCCAAACCCGCTCCGAGGCTGCACCTATGCAGCCGAGGGCCAAAAGACCCCCAGCGACGCCCCCCGCCGCCTCGCCGTCGTGGCCGGAGCTAGAGCTCCGCCGGCGCTCGTCGGCAGGCCGCCTCGCCGGCCAAAGCCTCGCTTTTTCTTTCCGCCCGCATCCGCGAAACCCGGCCGAAGCTTTTCCCCTATCGCCGAGCCACGTCGGCCGCTCCTGGCCCTCGCCGTCACCGGCCGCCGCCGCTCTCCGGTGCGCCAGAGCACGCACGTCGCGCGACGCCGCGCCCAACACATGCGTGCGCCGAGCCGCACCACGGACCACACCAACCGCACACAGCAGCATCCGCAGACGATCTCGTCCGGCCACACCCAGATCCCGTGCTCTCGGTCGATGTGGACCGCAGACCTGGTGCACGGTGGACTTGGTCCACCGCGCCCTAGGCCAGTCAGGCCGAAACCCAGCCCTTCGTGGGCCGAATTCCAGCGCCTGTTGGGCCGAGCCAAGTGCTTTCAGCCCAACTCGCCCCCTTCCTTTTTTCCTTTTTCTTTTTAACCCTGCTGACCGCCGGGCCCCACCTGTCACTGACATGTGGGCCCACTGACCTTGACTGGTCAACGTTGACCGAGTCAACGCTGACGTCATCCGGGCCCACGATGACGTCAGCATACCCAGACCCATTGATGACGTCAGCATGACGTCTTGCTGACGTCGGCAGTGATGACGTGGCGCCACCAGGGGCTGCCACGTGTCCCTGTCTGTTATTTTATTTTTTTGGAATTAATTAAATGATTTCAGAAAATGATTTAAACTTCAAAAATTAATAATAAATCAACCGTAGTTCAGAAAAATATGAAACCAGTTTCATTATTTTTCTAAAATCATGACCTACGCGTTAGAATTGAGTTTGGTGTTGTTTGGCTCTTCCTTGGTTCTCGTTTGGAGTTTATTTGCTAGTAGTCTCGGTAATTGAATTACGGATCGGTATTTAGGAGGACCGGAGACTCACGTCGGGACTGAGGAGGAGGAGTTTGTTGAGTACTACGACAAGGAGGAGTCACCAGGTTCACGCCCATCCATTCTCTGAACGCCTATTAGACATGCTTGTAGAAGTGCTATGCTTTATTTACTCGCATGAACTGCCTGAGATGATAAATCGTGCATAGCATGTTTAATTACCTTTTCCTTGCTATCCTACTGCTATATTTATACCTATGCTGTTGAGAATGCTCCGCTTGCATGCGAGTGAGGAAAATGGATACTTTTAACTGTTTTCGGCGTGAGTGTGAAAATAAAGGAGTTGGAGGATTTGAAAACCCCCTTTTGTTGAAGTGAGCGCACCATAACCCAATCCTCGGATTGGGGGCTTGGGAAGTACACTTGGGTACTTCCTACGGAGTGCCTGTTGCGGGCACAAGATTGGTTTGACCCGATGTTGAGGAGTTGGCGGCGATACCTGTAATGGGTGCGACTAGCGGACCACCGTGGTGGGTACGCATTTCGAGAGAAGAGCTCACTTCGACAGTTTGAGGACCGGTCGGACTAGCTGCTTCATTGGGACTTATCGTGCACTCTGTGTGTCCATTATGAGGGTGGGCCCGATCCGAGCCTAGCAAGTGCGGTGCCAAGCCTGCAGGAGGATAGTGTTTCAGTGTAAGGGGGACTGGTGTTGACCTTTGCTCCCTGATTTGCTTTGGCCCCCGACTGGCCCCGGGGGAGTGCTTCACAGTTCCGGGGTGACCTCTTGCGGGAGGATGCGCCCAAGCCCGGAAAAGCAGGATGGTGCCGTAACTACTAGACCTCCGTTCGGTGTTGTGTGGCTCAGTTGGCTTGCTACCTCCTGGGTGCACTTCGCATAGATTCCATGTGTACACACTCTGCAGAGTTAAAACTATACGTATAGCCGCGTCCTCGGTCATGGACAACCCCCTTTGAACTGCTCATTATGTTAGTGTTTTGGTGACTAAAACTTCTACCTCTCCCCTTTTTAAACTAAGGACCCGGCATGGCCGATGAGATGGGAGGAGCGGGAGTTCTCCCATCGAATAGATGTTGGAGACGGGAGCTTGTTCTGTCAGGATTGCCCGTGGAGGTGTGTGTTGGTGTTGGAAATTGTTTTACAAACTTCTATATGCTGCTGCATAGGAAACCCCTGGCTTTTCCTTGTCTATTTGTATACTAGATTAGTCCACCTTAAAGCTTGCACATCTATGGATGGTGACGTGGAACTGTTCCAATCCTTGGGAACAGTTCAAGGTCTTCCAGGTTACGAGTCCGACTTCGACAACAACGCTGATGGATGGTACGACTGAGGTGCGGCGCTACGCTCGAGTAGTTGCCTGTGGAGGAGATGAAGATGAAGCCCTGATGACTTAGCTACCGCTGCGTTGGCTTTCCTTTCTGTCGATTTAGCCCAAGTGGCTTGTACCCGTACTTCCTATGTTGGGAGATGTAATAACCTAAACATTTCACTGTTTTATTCGACGTATGGATGTGATAACCTCTGGAATGAGTTATGTATGCGATAGCAGTTGATTCTGGGACTATCGCAGTGATACAGGGAGTCAGATTTTCGGTAAGGAAAATCCGGTTCGTTTCAATGTAGCTACAAAGCATAGGCATGACGAAATTACAAAGCATAGGCATGAACTTTTTGCAAAAAAAATTCTAACATATCATAGCACCCATGAACATTCCAGTTAAGCATAGCATACTTTCAGTTGTTCTGAATAGCACCAGTAGAGACGAAGCAACCTGAAAAATACATACATATGAGAGGGTTAGGTTTTCGATTTGAGTTGAGACTGAGCGGTATAGATGAAGGAGAGGGCTATTGGGAGGCGCCATGGAGGAGGTGTGGGAATGGCGGGCAGCAGGGTGGACGGAGTGGAGGAAGGGGAACGGTGGGAGGATGGGGCCAGCGAGGAGGAAGGGGAACGGCGGGAGGATTGGGCCAGCAGGGACGAAGGGGAACGGCGGGGAAGACAGGAAACAATGGGGTGGACCTGGACACGGGGAGGAAGGAGGCCGGCGGGGAGGAGGGGGAACGGCGGAGAGAACCTGCAGCGGCGGCGGTGGTGTCCTTCCCTCCGCGCCGCCATCCCGTTGCCTCCCTCCTTCGAAGGGCGGCGGCACTAGGGCCTTCTGTTTTTCGCGACAGGTTGAAGTAGTACGAGCGGGAGATAGACCGTGGGAAGGGGGAAGCGCCAATGCTGTGTACTACCTCCGTCCGTGAAAGAATGCAACTCTCGGATCCCGAGGAGTCAAACACTTTTAAGTTTGACTAAATTTATATAAAATTTACTAACATTTACAATATAAAATAACTATCATTAGATTAATCATGTAATATATTTTCATACTAGATCTATTTTGAGACACAAATGTTAGTAGTATTTTGTATAAATTTGGTCAAAGTTGAAATTGTTTGATTCCTTGGTAAGTGAGAATTGCATTCTTTTGCGGACGGAGGGAGTAATACTGAGCAGGAGTGGTTTGAATAGTCGGTAGGTTCCCGCAGGGGCAAATGACGCGCCGCATTGGCCCTTTATTCCGCCAGCGAATTTGTAGCGCACCCAACATGGCCCTTCAATTCCAATGCCAATTTGTATTAGGCCCCAATACATACATCCAAATTTGCTGTGCCCCCCATTGGTTAACCAGGGCTGTTTTTTCTAAAAATAAACAGTGAACTAACACATTTTGTTCATACCAATGCGCTGTGCTGTGCCTGCATGAAAGTTTCTTATACCATATTAATTTTGAACATCTTTGCCAACCGACAACATGACATTCAGTCGGAATTCGGGACATCAAGAGAAGCTCAGTCGAAACGTTTTATTACATATACATACAACGGTATATATATACTACGTGGACTCGGGGTACGGCAGTGACATTTTTGCTCACGTTCGGTCAGTACTGCGGCAGGCCACACTCGACTGGCTTCTTGCTGTCGCTCCAGCGGTTACTGTCGGCGCAGTAGCTGTAGATCATATAGGCCTGTTTCCCTTCAAAAACCAAAAAATTCTCTCTCCAAACTCCACTATTCACCTATCACATCAAATCTTTCTCCTCGTGCATTAAATACTAAACATAGTTAAATAAAAAAACTAAGTACATGGTTTTGATGTACACGACGAGACGAATCTTTTGAACCTAGTTAGGTCATGGTAGGACAACGATTACCACAAACAAATGAAAAGTGCTATAGTGCGCTACAGTGTCCGATGTGACATTTTCACCAAACTTCGCATTCCTTTTTCGCGAACTAAGGCCGTGTTTCTTTGGGGTGGAAAAATATTTCCAACCCCTTTGACCAATAATTAAGGGTATTAAATAAAGTCAGTTTACAAAACTACCTTCAGAACATTAGACTATTTCGCGAGACATATCTAATGAGGCCTTTGACCGTACGACTAGAGAATGATTACTGTAGCATTACTGTAGCAAAACATGGATTAATTAGGCTCATTAGATTCGTCGCGCAAAATTGTACTCATCTCTAAAAAGGTTTTGCAAATAGACTTCATTTAGTACTCCATGCATATAAGATTTCTTTTGGAAATTTATTTCCCAGTGGGAAAGAAACATGGCCTAAACACCCCCTAGCTCTGCACCAACCGCATCTGCCCCAGCTCCGCGTCGCTCAGCCGGCAGGCCCCTCCGTATGCTGGCGCCGCCGCTGCCGGGCAGTTGGTGACAGCCGCCGCTGCTGCTGCTGCTGCAGTCGCAGACGTCGAGACCCATGTCCCGGTAGTGGGCCACGAACGGTGCCCTGGACCAGTCAGCCTTGACGCGGCCGCGCTGCGTGGCCCAGTCGCTGTCGCTGGCCCAGATGCTGCAGTTGGCGTACATGGGCCGGCTGGTTGGGAACGCGGCGCCGTGGCTCGCCTGGTAGTTGCGGAACACACGGATCGGGACGCTGTCCACGTACCACCTGCAAATTTGTGCCCGTCGATGTGATCAGTGGATCAGTGGAGGAAGTGGCCGGGATTCCACGATGAAATTGATGATGATGCTTACACGATCATGCAGGGGCACCATGAGATGGTGTAGTTGTGGAAGCCGGTGGTGGGGTCGAACCAGGGCTTGAACTGCATCTCCCTGTTGCCGATGTCGGCGACGTACAAGTTGATGTGAATGGTGTAGGGTTTGCCGGCTTCGTTGCCCAGGAACTCGAAGTCGATCTCGTCGTGGCTGCCTCCAACGGAGGACATCTGCATGCATATATTGTTGGTGCAGAAATAAACATCGGTAAAAGTTACGTTTCTGATTTATTTGTCAGACCAACACTAGCTACTTGACGTTGATTAGAGAAGAAAATTTATCTGTCCACATCCATGCATCCACACTCTGGGACAAATTATACATCACATCAACAACCACCCAGCCGTGAGCTCCGTTCATATAGCAGGTCTAGAGGGCTAACAAAGGCAAACTCATGTTCAGTGTTCTATGACTAATATGCATATGGCCGTAGCCTTTTTTGGTCAAGGCTAGATTAATTTTCATTATAAAAAAAAGACTAATATGCATATATATGGTATCAGAACAGTACATCTTAAAAGCTAACACTAGTCATATTATTTTGGATACGGTGAGTAGTGTGGACTGGAGAAAAAACAGAAAAATTAGGTTTTCCATCATCCATGACAGGGAACAAGCTAAAGTAAGAACAATTCAAAGTTAGTATACTAGTAACCTAGCCAAGTATATATGTCTTAAATAAATGTTCATCCAAGGTAAGTTCAACTGATGCGTGCAAGAGAGAAA